>JAFNEN010002209.1:0-18896 GCA_019343175.1 Oedothorax gibbosus
CTCATTATTGACCCTTTGTCTGAAGATGATAGTGGAAATTATACTTGTGTCGCTAACGCACGTGGGATTTCTGAAAGTTATACAACGGTATTGGAAGTACTTGGTAAGATTATGCTTTAAACGGTCTCTACTATTATTTTAAGTCCTTAAAAATACTTTATTAAAAAAATTCTTTTAATTTTTATTCTGTTTTACAATGCTTTTTTCTTTAATACCATAAATTATTCGATTTGAGACCATTTCTAAACAAATATCATTCAAAAAATGTGGCTATCATTTTTACTATCAATTTATACGAATTATTAATCTAATTAAATTATGAAAATATTTTCTACTGCGATTTTGCTTTGTATCAAATTTTAAATAATACATTTGAATTGTAACTTGAATATTTTTCCTCTTTGATTTTCTAAAGTCTGTGAGTGATATTAACCCTCTAAAGCATACGAACGTATAAACCAGTCACTATCAGGTTTCCCAACAATACACGTATTTTTTCAAATTTATAAATTTTATAACTTAAATAAACTAATAAATTTTAAAAATTGGAGAGGTCATTTGTAATCATCTGCTAAGATATATAATTTTAAAATATAAAGAAGTTAAATTTCCATTGAAAATTAAATTTCGCAGTCAATTTGTTTCTAATATAGTGCAGTGAAAACAAGTTAACACTATAGCAAATTTGCTCTTCCCTCAGATGGTTAATTATTTTCGAAATAGATATCTGTTCATATATATATATAATTTTTAATTCAAGTTTATTACATTTAAATAAATAAGGTTTTTGTGAACTAAACTCTTCTTTAGCCCCTCCATTATGGAAAATTACTCCAACTGATATGGATGCCATCAGTGGAGACACTGTCACGTTAAACTGCCAAGGAACAGGAAAGCCTGAACCGAGCGTTACTTGGTCCCGTAACATTGGTAAAATTATTTCCCTTCTTTAAGCTGCATCTTAAAACTAAAATTTTAAATATACATTAATATTGAATAAAATGGTCTCGCACTTCAGAATATATCAGATTTACTAAATTGAATAGTTGTGATTTTTAATTGATATTTAAAAAATTACATTAAATTTAATAATTCGTATGATTAAAAACTACTTTAAGAACTTTTCAAATAATTATTTTACTATAGATATGTTCAATCTATTTCTCAAGTATCTAGTAACTTCTATAATAATTCACAAAGCATAGAGATGCTATAAAATTTAGTTTAATTAAGTGAAATAAAATCGGAGTAAAAACTGTTTTCCAAAACTTTAACGATATCAATTTACTTACATTTTAACAAATAAGTTCATCGTGATTGATTAATAATTTACAATTATTACCATACGAGAAATTTTTACCTGTTATATAATAAATTTTGAATGAAACTTAATATTTTTTTAGGATCGTCAACCGATTATGCTCCCCTCAGTACTTCAAATCATCATATTATGCATCAGAACGGAAGTATTGTCCTACCAAATATTCAGAAAGAAAACGAAGGGCTGTATAAGTGCAATATATCTAATGGTATCGGAGATCCACTGTTTAAAGCTGTAGTTATAAAAGTTATTGGTACGTTAATGGCAAGTCATGATTTTCACTTTGGAAGAGTTTTCTACTTTACTTACTTCATTTAATGTTATTTAAATAATATATGTACATTAATTCCATGTGTGTGTGATAGTAAGTTAATATATAAAGCTGAATATTTTTCTTTTATTTTGACGTTAGGTTATGCTTTCAAATTTAGGTATGTTGACCTTTTGTATACGGTTTTATAAATATACTTATATATGGGAGTGAAAACAGAATTTCTGTTTTGTAAACATTTATCTACTATCTAAAGGAATACCTTGTGAACTTTGTAACGCTTGAAAACTGGTTTTTATAATCTCTTAAAAAATTACTGTATACGTTCAAAATACGGTTCAAACATTCATAAAAGTTTGTGAAAAGAAAATTATATTGATTAATAGTTTATACTCACTAAGTTGTGTACATAACATATTCTTCACTATTTTGTTAAACTTTAATTTTCCGCTTATGAATTAGTTTGTATTTCTACACATTGGTGGCGCTACTTGCGTCTTTATACTATATCTAAAGACAGAAATAAATAACTAAAACATACTAACGCCATTAAAAAACTTCATTCAACAAACAGTACTCTAGAAGTGGATCATAGCATAATTGCTTTGATAAATATTTCGTTTCAAAGTTAAAGAAAAACAATAAAATGAAGATAACGGGACGCTTGTTTCCATTTCTTGTATACTTCACTATGATTTTCGTGAAGAAAAGCCAAGCTTCAGGTAAGCTTGATCATTTTTAGTATCTAAAGTATGTGTTCAAATTTAATGGTTGTGTAAAAACTTGTGAAACTTGTGAAAACTGTGATTTTCCTTAAAATAAACTTAAATATATAAACTTAAATATAATTTCCTTAAAACTTGTACTTAATCTATAATTTCCACTATATCCATACTTCTACGGCATGTCATTTGTTAATCTTTAAAAAAATTAAATTTTTCGTAACAATGTGACGAATTTAGAATTAAAATAATATAGTTTTGTTGACAATTTTATAGATTTAGAAGTATGACATTGTAGTTTATAGTAATAGTAGTTTTTTGTAGTAATTTAAAAGGAATTGGATGCAACTGATGAAGTGTGGAGCACATTATACATTTCGTTTTTTATAACTTGTTTGGTACAAAAAAAATCATTGATACGTTTAATTTTACGTATTGATACGTTTAGTTTTAAGTATTAATATGTTTAATTTAAAACATTGATAAGTTTAATATTTTTAATATATTTGTTTTTCATAGCTTGCTAATTGTTTTAATCACACTTCTAATGAAAATTATTTATTTTCAGATGTTAATTTGAAGATTCAGTCCTTTATTTTCCCTGCTACTCCTATCATAGGACAAAGAGTTAATACAATGTGTGCCACTGTTATTGCGACAGATAAAATGGAGTTTTACTGGTCAAAAAACGGATCTGATCTTAAGAAATCTAATCGGGTGCAAATAATGGCATTTCCACAATTTTCCAGTTTAATAATTGATCCTTTGGTTGAAGAAGATTCAGGCAACTACACTTGTACTGTAATGTCTAAAGGAACATCCGATACTTATACAGCTGCATTAAACGTTTTGAGTAAGTATATTTTTCTGTATTTTATATTAGTGAGAAATATGCATTATTATATGAGCATGCTATTTATATCTAAGACCTATATTTAAAAAAGAATATTTTAAATCGTTTTATTCACATTTATAAGCTGAATAAGGTTAATTCAAAATTTGTTTTAAAATAAATGCAATTGTAAAAATTACACTAACTAGGTTTTTCGAGATATAAAAATTAACAATAGATATTAAGTATCTAATGAATCAAACTAATTTTTAATGTTTTTTATATTTTATTAGAAACATGTTCTTTTAGAGTTTGTTTTAAAATTCCACGTAAACTTTTCGAATTCTAAGCGAAATTAAATTAAGAAATATTACATAATGCCTTTAATTTCATTAAAAAAAACAAATTTATTTTTTAATTTATTGATTCATTTGCCAAAATTGCATGGTTCATTTTTAAATATTTAACAAGCAAAGCCTTTTAAAAAGATAGTCAAAAGACAAAATTCATAATCACACCCTGAAAGTTGGCTTTTTTCTATAGTGTGTCAAGTAGTCGGAAAACAACATGTACAGATCCAATGGGACTGGTAATTTTTTGAATAGAAGGGTATATCTTAAAATAAAGTGAATCAATTGAAATACTTTAAAGCTATTATTAAAAATTAGAAAAAAATCGTTATTTTTATCCTTAAAATTTCTATTATTTTTAGCATTTTACTTAAGTCCTATACTTTTAAGTTTAAGTAGACATTGTAGTTGCTAGCTAGACAATAGACAATAACTAATAAACTATTTGATTGCTTACATCTCTATTTAATAAATTTTAAATTGCATTAGTAAATAATTATATTCAATAAGATGGCTCAAGATGAGATGTCAACGCTTCAAAGAAAACAACTGTCTATTAATATTCATTATGTTAAAAAATTAAAGTTCAATGTTTAAAATTCTGAATTTGTTTTGAAGCACCCCCTGTATGGATACACAAGCCAGTTGATTCTGAAGGAAACAGTGGAGAAAGTATTCTTCTCAATTGTGAAGGATTGGGAAAACCTAGGCCTTCTTCAAAATGGACTAAATTATCAGGTACTTATTTATAACACTAAATATTATCAAAATCTTTAAATACAAGTCAAACTGAAACAAACTATCTTTATTTTATTTTTTAAGGTATTGATAAAGAAGTTAAGACTCTAGAAAACACTGAAAACATACATATTCATTTGAACGGATCCTTAGAGATTCGTCAAATTGACAAGGAAACAGAAGGCTACTATCAATGTATTGTTTCGAATGGAGTTGGAACTGAACTTAAAAAAGATGTTAATATTAAGGTTATTGGTAAGTGATTTCTTAAAATAAAATGCCGGAAATTGTATAATCTACTTAATAATATCGTTGAGTATGTTATTACCTTTATAATCATTAATAATATTAACTTGTCGTCTTCATTGATACGTTACATAGATTTATACATCTACGTACTACATTTTTTGTGTAATAATACTTGAAAAGTTGTTCTTATCTTTGCACGTACGAACTTGCAAGTGTAAAATGCATTAGGATCTTAAACATGCGATTCAAGATTTTTGAACCAAGTTCCCGACAGCAAGATAAAAGGGTCTTCCATGACAAGCAGCTCAAACTGTTTTTAAAAGTAAGTATCATCACAAAATAAATTCCTTTATATTTGATGTATTTTGTTTTCAAATTGTAATTTATGTGTATTTCTGGTTTTTTTAATGTATTTTATATTTTTTAATACATAAATCTATACTTGAAAATGATGTCTACGTGTTATGCTGATTCAAAAATTTGGTTAACTATCAACTATATATTAAAATTAAATAGATCAATCAAAATATACCACTTGTAAATGATATTAAAAAAATTAAACATTTTAAAATAATTTCGCTTTTTGATAAAAATACTAAGTGCCTCCAGGTAAATAAAATGAGTATCGATAAATAACAAATGAACTAAAAATATTGTGTTTCCTTAATCTAACTAAATATATTTTTTTTACTTCAATTGAAACTATTATATTTTTATTTCGCAAGTGATCCAAAATTAGTTAGCATTTGCACTAGAGGGCGCCAAAATGCTAAATGTAGCTCAACATTAGCGTCTACTAAAATCTCATATTGGGAACACATTTTATTTATAAGACGGCGTTGTTTTGCTACGCGTTAATAAAGATAGAATTCCCATTGTGGTTTTGTAATTCAAATTTTAATCAATTGGAAATATTTCCCAAATAAAATGAACCCTAAATTGTGTGTAGCATACTTGGTTTTCATGTTGGCTTCTATTGGACTTTCATTCGGTTCGTATATAAAATATATTATCTCAAATCTAACTTAAACATAAATATTATAAAATATCGAAGCGTGAAGTTGTTTAATTTTATAATCCTTTGTAATACATCTCATGACCTAAAAAAAGATTTCAGTATAACGCAATGTTTATAAATATTTTTAAAAGTAAAATACATGTATACTTTATGCGTTAATTTTATGTTAATTCATTACTTTCTTAAATTCATATGAATAAACAATCGTTTCTTTAAAATGTTTTCAATGTAATGTGTAGATTTTTAAATTATTGAAAATTTTGCAATTAGTAATGTGCTTCATAGTCACAATATTGTAAAACAAAAAATTTCAATACATTTACAGATACTTGGAAAGTTCAGCCTTTTACTTTTCTAAATGGATCTAAAATTGGACAACGTATCTCAACTACATGTACTACAACCGGTGGAAAGAATCCTAACTTTGAATGGTTAAAAGATGGGAAAGATTTGAAAGAAGGTCCTACTATAAAATTCATTACAATGTCTGGTGTGTCAACTATCATAATTGAACCTATTTCTGAATCCGACACAGGAAACTACACTTGTGTAGCCAAATCAGAAGGGATTTCTGATGCATTCACAGCCACTTTGAATGTCAACGGTATATATAATTACAAAACTATAATAATTTAATTTTAATGGCACTATAAATATAAAAATCTTTACATTTTTATCAATAAATATCTGACTTAAACATTTCCTATTATAGAATAACTGTTTTCGAATAAGTTATAAATGCAGTATTAAACTAATCATATTGCAAACAGTTTTTTATTTTAAAAATGATTTTTATTCAAAATATTGTAGAAGAATGAGTTTAGTTATAGATTATTATTAGCAATATTGTTTCATGCAAAATAAATCTCTTAAAATGATAACTTTTCTCTTGTTTTCATCAATAAAATAAAATATATGGTAATTTGTATTTTTTTACCAATTTCACTTTTATAGTTCCACCAGAATGGCTTACTACACCATCCGACAAGGAAGCACTATCTGATGACACTGTAATAATGACATGTGAAACAACAGGGAAGCCGAAACCTATTACTACTTGGGAAAAATACAATGGTAAGATTTTATTTTTTGAATATAAAACAAATAATTTTAACGTTTATTCATTAGTATCTTTAAGGTAGTTTACTATGAAAATATTGTGCAATTTAAGAATTACAGTAAAATATGATGAATCAAATGTTTGTATAATATATTGAGCGACCATATACAAAATACAGAGTCAATATAGCGTAGTTCGAAATATGACACATTTATTGATCCTTTTGTTATGTAAAATGCAGTTTTTCATGGACTCTAAAAACAATTTTTTTATTTCCGTTTCATTAAATTCTTTTCTTTTAAATCTAATAATTGTTTTCAAGAAACTGACATAAAATTGCTCGATTTTTTTTATCAATTTAAATAATTTCTTAAATTAAGTAAATTAAATATACTATTTTTTTCTACTAAACTCGATTTTTAAATGTTATAAGTTTATATAAACTATTTTAGTCCCATTCCATATTTAAAGTAATATATTCTCTTTCAGATATGGATGGAAAATACTACCCTATAGTATCAGACTCTGCAGCTCACCAAAACCGAATTTTCTTTTTAAAAAACGGCTCTCTGAAAATAACAGAACTCAATAAAGGAGATGAAGGAATCTATCAATGTGTTGTTTCAAATGATATCGGGGAATCATTAACGAAATCAGCTACTTTAAGAGTTATTGGTGAGAATTTATCATGTTGCAAAAACATGTTTTACTTTTAGATACATTTTTTTAAAGAATGGCCTTAATTAACCATAATAGTTCAGAATTTAAGTGTTCTCAACCAATAATTTATTACTATTGTATTCAAAATGTATAAATGTCTTTGAAACTTGTAATTGATATAACTGATTATCTATAACCAAAACAGCGATATCGACATATTGTATAATATGTGCTTAAATATCCTAAACGTTTTCTTATTTGCATCATTGAAAACAAATGTACTCCAACTCCCTTAAAAAACGTATAAATCAATTTTCTCGCATTTTAAAAGTTTTATAAAACCATTTGTTTTGCAACATAAACGAACATGTTAAATATTAAAATGTTTTAATAATGAATAAAGTATCTAATTACATATTTCACTGTAATAATTTTGTAATGTCTTTAACTATTTTAAATTATTCCTTACGATTGTGTGATGATTTAAGTAAACTTTTGATTGTACCCCGATGTTTAATAAGAACTTTTAAGATGTTCATTATATGCAGTAAATATATCTACTATTTATATTAATACTATAATATCTCGTTCAATGTTTTTTTTTTGTTAATAAATAACTTGTTGCATTAGTTCTTCATAAGTTGAGTTAATTAAACTAAACGTATTATATCTATCATAAATAAGAATATTATCTATTATATTTAATAAGTATTAGTATTTTTGGGGAATTAGCATGTTTTAGTTTTTAGTACGACCACCAAGGGGCGCAACTTGTTCAAACTCCATGTCTACACTTGTGTATAAGCCGAATGCCATTTTTATGTGGTTTAGCTGATTTAAACAAGTCTATGATTTCATTCGAATACTGCTTATAGAATATTGTTTGTACTATTTTCTTGTTATCAACATTCTTTTATAATATACCGTTCGGCGTATAAGTATGATCAACGCTAAACTCCTCAAACGACTGCTGTTGAATTTTCTCATTTGCCAGTGCTTCATCAGTGTTAAGCTGGTTGTTGCAGAATATGGTAAGTACTATTTTTTTGAGAAAATTATTTGTTTTTGACTTGTTATGTGTAGTAGTCGTATAAAAGTAGAAATTTGATTGATACAGTTTTGCTGATTTTCATTTTAAAGTTATTTAAACGTAATATAAATATCGCTAATCACCAGTACATAAAGATGACATTTATAAAGAATTACAGTATATTTTCTTAACTCAAAAGTAATTATGTAAATACTACAAATGAATTTAAAAGGATTAATTAAATTTACAAAATATTAACGTTTTAGTTTTCACAATTAATATTTCCTATACAAGAAATATCCATTATATTCATAATAATTGCGCTTGAAAAATATGGAATGGGTTAAACAATTTAAACAGTTTACTTAAATAGAAATTTATAAATATTTTTAATTCAAAAGGGTTACTATTCCTATATTTGGTGCACATTCTTCATGGATCTAACTTCATTTAAAGTATTAAATAAAACAAATATATATTCTTTTGTTGTTGTTTTTTAACCCTTTGAGAAATTTCAGTAATATGTAATAAATAATTCTCCTTACATTTCAGAAAACTGGAAAATTCAACCTTTCATTTTTCCACCAAAGCTTACTGTAGGCACTCGAGCCACTGGGGTATGCTCCACTACCACTGGTAAAGGTCTTCAATTCCAGTGGATGAAAAATGGACAAAATATTGACAAGTCACCCAATGTTCAGATACGATCATATACTGATTCCTCTATGATTCTAATCGACCCACTCACGGAAGATGACAGTGGAAACTACACTTGTGTTGTTAAATCTGATTTCTGGACAGATAGTTTTACTGCACCTCTTGTAGTTTTGAGTAAGTACAAAAACAATTGTGCTAGTTTAGCAGTTATATATATAATAGTTTATGATATTGAATTAAAATCAAACACATTTTCGACTAGTTACTTACATTCTTAAATAATTCATTACTCAATTATATTGTTTTAATGCGTGGAATTTGTACGAAAGATCTTTATAGATAGGGTAGTTTCAAGCATTATAAGCTGGAATTAAGTGAAATATTTGTTTTGTTTAATATTTTTCAAATATATTTATAACAATTTTGAAAAGTTTAAATATGAAATGTTTAATTATTGTACAAAAATATATATTACTTCAAAGAAGTTTTTAAAAAATTACGATAATGTGATCATTTTATAACAGTTTCTCCGACTTGGGTTAAAATACCACTTGATGCAGATGTCTTGGCTGGAGAAGACGTAACTTTGCCTTGCCACGCAGTTGGAAAACCTGATCCTGTTGTTCAGTGGCAAAATTCAAGTAATCATTATTAATTACCTTAGTTTAATTGCATATGTAAATTTTCCGTCATTTTAACATGATAAATTATGTAATATTTAATTATAAAAGAGCAAAACAAAACTCTTTTATTTATTAAAATTCTACCGCAGTAAAATTAAATCGATGCACATTAATTGTGTACTTCTTTCCAAAGTAAATAAATCCTAACTAAAAAAATATATATATGAAAATATTTTTTGAAAACTAACTTTTTTTTAAAAAAAAACACTAATCTGGAGAAATTTTAATAACATGTTGGATCAGTTTGTGTACTTATTGGTTTTAAAGTTTGCTTAGCATTGCTTTTGTAAGCGAAAAGCAAAAATTATTGTTTAAAATTCAAAGTTCCAGTTTGCACCCTGAGTGTTTGTTTTTCTGCATTAAATATCCTATAGTAGGAAAACAGCATCTACAGAACCATTTTTTACTCCCGAGTTTGCATGTTTTAAATGTTATAGTATAAGTGTTCTTGAGAACATTTGATTCACGACATTTTTTTTACAAATTGTGGTTTTACTGATTTTTAGAAAATGTCCACTCAAATTAATCATAAGTAATACATATTCTTTTTTTTCTTTTAGAAATGAGTGATTCTGTATTTACAAATATTTTGCAAGGAGAAAATTTCAAAATTTTAGCGAATGGGTCAATAGTTATAAGTGCCGTACAGAAAACCAACGAAGGCCTTTATAAATGCAATGTCAGCAACGGTGTTGGTAATAGCTTAGAAGCTGTGATGTCCCTCAGAGTAATTGGTAGGAAGTTATATAATTATAGAATGTTCTAATATATTCTGTTTGATGTGAAAATGTAACAAAAGAAGTTTTTTTAAATGTATCCATTTGTGTTTATTGTGTAGGCAAGTAATGTCTTATTTATGTATGAAGAATCTTAGAAATTTATAAATGTATTCATATCATAAAATTTATGTGGAATTTTTTGTTTTCTTATGTAATTTAATATTTATTACCAGTCAGAACGAATTGTTTTTGCTTATTTTCTTTCAACTTTATGAGGATAGGGCTGTATATTTCTTACTTCATAATTATCGTGAACTATAAAACATATTTTATATTCCAATAGCATTAGCATATTTGTATTATGCCAAATTTGTCACTGTAACATTACACATGTGATTCGTATATTATTTGATTGGTATTAATCAAATGCTATCATGTCTATTATTATTTATTATAATTTATATGGCATAAATTTCACTTATTTTCAATTATGTAATATTTTTAAATGGTTCTAGGAATTTTACACATTAGCATTCTTAAATTATATATTCTAATTCCAAATACTGTCGATATGTGGCGCTTCTATACCACAACATAATGCACGACATTGCGTTGACGCTCTTGAATCGCTGCAGCTATGTTTCTTCTCAAAAATGTTTAGTTGACTTCCTTATCTGCGAGTTCTCCAAATTTACAAACTTCGGTCAACTCTACTGCAAATGAGTAAAGAAAATCCTGTAAAAACAGTTAAATTAACCATGAAGTTAACAAGTGTTGGACGTTTATGGATAGCAATGCTGTTCTTATCGGCTTCCTGTCTTGCTTCGCAACAGGGTAAGCATTTTCTGTATTTTTTATTTTTAATAATTTAGTTGAATTGTTTTCATATTTAATGAATATTCCACTTTATAGTCTAGAATATTGTACTGATAAAAAATAAAACATTGTTTTGGTACAAAAAAATGAATGTGTTTTTATTTTTTAAAAATTAGTAGACTGTGTTAATGCATGAGTAAACTGTGTTAATGCTTCAAATATAAAGAAACCTCACAAATTGAGTTTCAATTTTTTTAAATATTATTTAATATAGTTCTGAAAATTAAAAATAGTTTTTTTTTTAATATAGTATTTATTAAAAAGCTAATTAAATGCGATTCACATTTTGAACGGATAGAAAGATTGGTTTGCTAACAATGATCTTATTTTTTTATAGGTTCGACAAAAATACAGAAATTCATGTTCCCAGATCAAGTACTTTCTGGTACAAAAACAACCGCAACATGTACAGCAATTTCTGGCTCTCCACCAATGGAGTTTAAATGGTTTAAAAATGGCAAAATGATACAAATGAACCCCAAATCCGTCATTCGTACCTACACGGACCTTTCGGTGTTATTATTAGAAGATGTAGATCAAACTAGCAACGGTAACTATACCTGTGAAGTAATCGGTACATCTGGATCCGACTCTTATACTGCACTATTGGAAGTTAAGGGTAAATATCCAGTAATTTTTTTTTATTACTACTCAATTTAAATTTAATTTCATAATTTATTTATATTAATAGATTGTAATAAAATTCTACATATTAATGGATTATAATCCAAAAATACATATTTTACTATGCTTTTACTAATTTTTAAAAGTATTACCCCCCATCGTTTTTACAAATAAAAAATATAGTCTAAATATTTTAAGTTAATGTTTAAAATTATTAATTTGTAGAACCCCCAAAGTGGACTAAACAGCCAAAAGATACATCGTTAAACAGTGGAATGAATATTGAATTGGAATGTGCAGCTACAGGCTATCCATTACCTAATGTTACTTGGAAGAAGGCAATTGGAGGTAATAATAGTAATAATTATGTCACATATAAACCACATTTCCGAATTTATTCACTACTTGAGATTATATGTGTATATTTTTTAGAATTTTATCGTTCACGCATAAAAAGATGAAAATTGTTATTGGAGTTTTGAAAATATGTCTACATAGTTCAATTTTCAACATCGTGGTTTCTAAAAGTTTAAATTTGTTTAAAAAGATATATTTACAAAAGATCTCGTAAGTTGATAGTTTATCTATAAGCAAATTGCTGTGTAATTTTATAATATTTAAAGTCGCGCGTAAATTATGTACAAATATTTTGCTTTAAGTTTGTATTTTTTGTCAATTTTATTTTTGGTTTTTGTTTAATAGCTTCCCAGGAACAATTCGTAAATTCACAATCCCAGAAACAAGAGCAAGGAAGAAGTATCCTTGAAATTAAACAAGCATCCTCAGAAGCGACGGGATTTTACTTGTGCGAAGCAGACAACGGTATTTTAAAGATTAAAACAAAAGGAATAGTAATATCAGTCAGTGGTAAGAAGAAATTGTAGTTATACTATTGCCATAATACAAATTTAATTTGTAACAGATATTTTATTAAATAATTTTAAACATGACATTGAAATGTAGAATAAATAACTCTCAAGTTTTTGTGTTCTGAAAATAATTAACTGATGCTGATCAAAATTATATTCCCTTGAAACTTTACTTTTATAATAGAATATTTCCTTGTAAACAAATTTACTTCACAAATGTACTTTCAATCGGGTAGTGTTACACATTTTTTACCCAATATATTGAATGTTTATTCATGAATACTCTTATTTTGTGAACTAATTAATATTGTGTGCGTTCATAAGAGTATATTCCTCATTTTTTGTTTTATTTAATACATGTCTTTAGAAATATATTTTTAATCTACTATGCTTTGTAAATTGATTTTTGATTTAAAATTCCCTTGTAAATACATATGACGTTAAAAGTTTAAAATACCACTATCCTATTAATGCTTCAAGTAATACAGAAACTAAATATTTGATCATTGTTCAAGTAAAATTTAAGCACAATTTGATAATGAAAGTTATATCATAAAAATATCCTACCCTGATACAGCTGTAAATATGGCTTTTCATGTGTATTACAAACTATGTACACTGAAACATCTAATTTGTGCATATTTTTTATGGGTTATAATGATTACATTATCTTCAATTTTGAATTTTATATAAATATCCTACATTCGCAATTATTATATTATTTTTTATTATAACTTCACTTTTTGTCAACGTGTGGCGCTCCTTTACAATAACGAAACATATCTATACGTAGCGTCTATATTTTCATGTACTCTTCACAAGGGTTTGTGTGATAGAAAAGAAAGCATTAAACAACTGCAGTTTATTTCGAGGTTTAAAAACATAATTATGAATTTAGATGTTTTGTTTTGGACTATAAATGCTCTTCTAATTCCTCTTCTACTAGATGCTCATAGAAATGGTAAGTACAGCTTTCCTCAAATAAATGTTTTACTAATTTTATATTGTATGTTACACAGTAGCTTATTAACGTACTTCTTGGTTTATTTCTAACTTTAAAATATTTTGATTCTTTTAAAGCTTTTAGCTATAAGTTTTATATTATTATTCTGTTTTTTAATGTTTTTTTCTTAACTTGCAAGAAAATAAAATGATAATTATCAGTTCTCTTATGGGAGAAAACACACAGTAAGATATGGCAATATAGGAAAAATTATAGTATAATCATACTAGAAGATAATTATATATTGTTTGGTTGTATATTATATATTGTTTGGTTGTATATTATATATTGTTTGGTTGTATATTATATTCGAGTAACTATCCGAAAAAACAATTTAAATCGATAAAGTGCTATAGTTTTTAAATTTTTCTACAGTTTATATATTCGATAATGAAAACGCTAGAAAGTTTTACGATCGATTGATAATTTAATTAAGATTTTTTTTTCTTTTAAAGCATTTAACAGGTTAATTCAAATTTCAATAATATTACTAAGCACTACTCAAAATAAAATAAAATAGAACCGGCTTGTTTTGCACCAATTTAAATTTTTCAAACATTTTCATTGACTAATAATTATGTTTACACAGTGTAACATTTCTTTTAATTCCATAGTTCAAGCAGCTTTTTTAAACTCCTATTTTATTTTATTTGCAGATTTACCGAAAGTCCAAAAAATATTTTTCCCAGATCAAGTGGTTACTGGCCAAAGAACGAGCGCTCATTGCACGGCTATTTCTGGATCGCCTCCTATGGAATTCAAATGGCTGAAAAATGGACTCACCATAAAGGCAAATCAGCAATTTTCAATACGAAACCATGCAGACTATTCTGTTCTGTTCATTGAAAATGTTGATTTCACTACAAGTGCTAATTATACCTGTGAGTTAACAAATTCATTTGGATCAGATCGGTATACAGCAGTACTGGAAGTAAAAGGTAGGGTTTTTTTTAATAATTCTTCTGCTGTAAAATATAGTAACGAAAAGTAAATGAAGATACAAATAATTAAAAAACATTTTATATAAAATAATAAAAGAATTTGGTGTATCATAAACGTTCATTTTTATTAGTATGAAAATATGAAATTACTAAGCGGGAAAATGGTAAATTGTTGGCATTAACTGTTGCAAAATATTATTTAACATTAAATTTTCATTTTACTTTTAACTTTCGGCTCAGTTTTTCATATGTAAAATAAATCGTTTATTTATACTATCTAGTTCATCTTACAACTTTTAATGAATATTTCTCCTTAACATTTTTATCAACTACTTTTTAAAAAAAAAATATTTTATGCATAATTTTTAAACGTTTTGGTTATATAATTTCTACTTTCATTTTAGAGCCACCAAAGTGGATTAAGGAACCAAAAGATGCATACGTTTCTGCAGGAGATAACATTACTATAGAGTGCTCTGCATCTGGATTTCCTCTACCCGATGTAACGTGGATGTGGAATTCACCATGTAACAAAAGCAGTGTTTTATTTTAAAAAATACAAATATTGCATTTAAAAAATCTATTTCTTAGCTTGCAACTTTAACCTCTTTTTTATCCGAATTTCAAATTATTTACTAAAACCATTTCATTCAATTAATTTATGAAATTTTGATATAAAATAAACCGGAGTAAAAATAATTATTTTAAGACTAGACTTATTTTAATTAAAATTACAGAAAAACTGTTGTTACAAAGGTTTTAATAACATGCATTGGATTTTATCTGATAAATATATTTTTAACTTTGTATTTTACTTTTAGATGGTAAAGATAGTGCTCAAGAAGTATCATCTCAACGGAAATCTAATGGCAAAAGTATACTTGCAAAAAAACATGTAACTGTTAAAGATGCTGGATTTTACTTTTGTATGGCTGATAATGGTATTGAGAAAATTCAGACTAATGGTGTAATAATCTCTATAAGTGGTAAGATAACTGGCATTTAAATATCTTTTTAATCCTCATTAGGTTAAAAAATAATTAAATATCAATACAAAAAATACAATATTTACTTGTGTATTTTTCATAAATATCGGGTATTTTTGTGTACAAAAGTATATTTTCTTTATATTTTCCAATTTTGCTATATTTTTAATAATTTGTTTTATTGTCACCAAGGGGCGCTTGTGTTCCTGTATTTTCCAGCGGCTTAGATCACTACAATCTATGTAAATCAGCTTATATTTAGCTTGGGTTGCTTTCACTGCTAAAACGAGTAGTTTATGAATCTCTTACTGTCTTTAAAGACAAATCCGCTTCATTTCATTTTGAAGAACCGGTGTTCTAGCAATATTTTAAAGTTGCATTGAAAATGACTCTTCGTAGTACAGTTATATTTATAGTTCTGGTGTCTGCATTATACATAGAAGACTCCGATGCTGGTAAGTCTATTCAATATCTTTATTTTTAATTTACTGATGAAAACTTATATTATTTGTTTAAGAATTTAGTAACATTGAATGTTAAATTATTGTTTATAAAAGGTTTTTTTTAGTAAATGTTAAAAATGGAGCAATGATGATTTAATGTGTTATATAATACGACAAATAAATTTATTTTTAATGAAACATTTATTAAAATTTAATTTTTAAACAGTGTACAAACAAAATATGCATTATAAATATTATGAAGAACATTATGAAGTACTTAAAAATTATCATTGTGCACAATTTTTTTAGTGTAATAACTTAAAAGTACTGATAAAACAAAATGTATTTAATTCTATTCTAAAGTTGATTTCACTTTTTGTTAATAGAAGTCACACATAGTCTTATAGTATTAATTTATAAACGCTAGTCTTTTGATGAATGTTAATTATTTTAAAGAAATAAATAATAAATAAAAATCATTATTTTTCATTTCAGAATCGCCTCGAATTCAACCTTTCAACTTAGCTACTCATTACCAAACTGATGAGAAAGTAACTATATTCTGCGCAATCAAATCAGGAACCCCACCTTTTCATTTTTCTTGGCTAAAAAACTCTCAAGCCATAAACAAAGAAGAAGCGTCAGAAATAGTTCATTTAAAACAATTTTCAAGCTTGAGTTTACCTCCATTAACATTATCTTCAAAGGGAAACTACACTTGTCAAGTATCAAACAATTATGGTTCTGACTCTCATACCGAAAACCTTAATGTAGTGGGTAAGTACATTTTAAACTGGGCTCATTTTACTCAACTCAAAAAGAAAAAACATTTTTGTGTATATATGTGTTAAACTTTTCAACAAGCATAGATAACTTCTAAATTAGTTTTAAAAAATTGAATCAAACTTTATATATGAAATTATTATAGTATGTATTTACGCTTAATAACATGACAGCGTATTTATGAAGAATTTACTTTTTAATGCTTTATTGGTAAAAAAAAATGCAGTGGAGCATAAATATCAAAAAATCGTTATCTGTGTTTTAAACGTGATAAATATGAACCATGATTACTAATAAAATTATAAATCCCTTTGTTTGAGTTTTCTTGTATGCAATTGATATTTAAAGATACGTTAAACAAAATTATGTACCATTAACCATTATTATTCCACCAGTGCCGCCTAAATGGAGTGTCATTCCAAAAGATCAAGAGACGGTTGTTGGCGATGACTTGTCTATTGAATGTGTAGCAGATGGTTATCCTACTCCTCGAGTTACATGGAAAATCACTGATCATGGTAAGTTTTCATTTAAAGATTTAAAATGTTCGATTAGTTGTCAATCGCAGATAATTCGTTGAAATTTTATTTTAAAAATATGGCATTGTCATTTAAAATTAAATCGTTATTTAAAAGTATAGAATGAAAAACGCTGCTATACAGTTTAAAATACACAGTACAGCAAAGCATCTATAGATAACTAACAAGTAAAGTTTTTAAAAATATTTTTTTAATGTACTGTACCACGTAACCATATTTTTTTTAAGTCGTATTTAATCCATTTAAAGCTAGAATTTTTTTCCAAAATCGTATAATAAACAAATTATGTCTTTCAGATAATTTTAAGACGTTCAATGTAGATAAGAAGAGTCCAAGAATTGAAACTACCAACGGACTCATCAAGATAAGTAGCGTAACAAAAGAAGACGAGGGTAACTATGTGTGCGAGGCTTCTAACGATATTGGAGAAAGCATAGCTCGCACTGTACATGTTTCAGTTCTTGGTAGGCACTCAACAATATGCTCATTTATTTCTAGTGTATAAAAACATATTGATAATATTAGCCATACTTTTGTGATTAAAGTTGAAGCTGTTTGAAATATATACTTGTGTAATGCAATTCTTAGTACATTCCTAGAGAATATACATGTTTCTTATATACATTAGTTACGATTTTAGTTCATTTCAACACTGTGTAATAAGCACATAGTCAAATTAATCTTAGTCAAATTAATCTCAAAAGATGGTTTTGTTTACATTTTTGTCCTATTTTCATTTCAATCGCATATATTGTATTGTATTAGATTAATATATTCAAACTATTAAACTAATTAGAACTAGTAACCGATTTATATCTTAAAGATAATTTTATACTATTACAGAAACTCTACTTTTATACTTATAGATGATTGTGTTTCCTTTATGTGTTTCAAGATTTTGATTACTCATTCTATAATTTATTATTTTTGAAAAATAACTTATAATTCTTTGGTTCTACACAGTGTGGCGCTAGTAACTCATATATTGAAAAATACTTATAATGGTATATGGCGCTGTTGTACTAGTGTATTTTTAAAATGGTGTTTATCAAGCAGAAACGACGCTTCTTGAGATAAACCTATCTGTACAGTTGTTTTCTCTGCATAAGTAGTTATTACATATAAGCTCGGCTTCAAATTTTAAATAATAAGCGCTTGATTATCTTAATGGTGAAAATAAAATTATTGAACTATGTATACTGAATCTTGCAACTTTCAGTTAACGATTTTACTCGCATTCGCTCCTTTAATCGTTTTGGGAAGAAAAACATCTGAAGGTAAGCATTTTTTTATTAAAAAATATGCATTCATTATTTAAATCCCATAAAATTGTTTTTAAAATGAAACATATTTTAAGACTTAATGTGATTGGGGAGTAATGTAAAAAATGCTTTTTATTCATTCACGTAAATTCATAACAATCAACTCCTTTAAAATGCACAAAAATCGCCTTGAAATTATGCTGGTGAACTTTTTTGCATTAAAGCATTTTGCAAAAAAAAAATTGCATTACTGGTTAAAC
>JAFNEN010002210.1:0-17998 GCA_019343175.1 Oedothorax gibbosus
AACCCCTCCCATCCTAGGTGCTCACGGCGGACAAAACCCGGGGGCAGTTTCGAGCAAGGGGGAAATTTTCAGAAAAAATCCGATATTAAAATTCTCATCGGCTCCCGGGGTGAACGATGAAAATTCGTTAGGGGTCGAAAAAAAGTTGCTAAAAAGGGATTGTTTCCACATTCAAAAAACCCCCCTTTTTGTCTAAAGCAAAATCCTCTAAAAAAATAATAAGTCTTCCCCCATCTGTAAGGGGTTTACTTTAATTGGGGGGAAAAATACTGGCCTGATAATTCATTGGTCTCCCCAAAAAAACCCCCCAAGGTCGGGGAAAGTCTCGCAGTATGGTGGCTGCTCTAATACACCCAACAAAAAGACCCCCCCAATACAAATTTTTTAAAAACAGGGGGAAAAAATAAAAAAAAATTTTAAATTTTTTAGTTTCATTTTATTTTATTTTTATTTTTTTTACAGACGGGCAAAAAAAAAAATTAAAGTTTTTAAATTTTTTTATTTTTTTTTTTTTTTTTTTATTTTTTTTTTTTTTTTTTTTTTTTTTATTTTTAATTTTATTTTTTTATTTTTTTTTTTTTTTTTTCTTCAGATTCGTCTATAAAAATCTCCTCGTGAGTTTTGTGTAAAAACCTCTCAATTACAAAAAAAGCTTTCCCCAGGGGGATGGAGTAAATTTTTAAAAATTTAAAAGGTTTAAAGGGGTCTTAAAACGGCATTTTTGATTCGCTTTTGTCAGATTTAAAGAACCCTTTTCCCCCCAGCATCCGTTTGGGAACACAATTTTAAAATTTTTAAAAAAAAAGGACATGGCCCCCAATTTGAAAAGACTTTTTGAATAGAATGCTTTCAAAGTTTGGAAAAAATTGTATAAAGTTGACGGTTATATGTTGCCAAAACCTTTTCAATTTTGAAACAAGAAAAAAAATCTAAAGTCCTCCTACCGGGGCATTGGAAAAAAGGGGTTTTTGGGGACTGTTTTTCTCCCCAAAGGGGGTTGCTAATGGGGGGAAAAAGGGACCCCTTAAATTTTTTTGTGGCCAACTCGATTATCGGGCTAAAATGGTTTAAAACTTTTAAAAGGCCCCCAAAATTTGGGAAAAAATTTGGGGGACTTTGGTTGGGCCCTTCAATTTTTTCCAATTTCCCCTAAACCCCTCTTTCCCCACCCTTGCATGTGGAGGGTTTTGCAACCCCCTTTCCCCAAATTAAATGTTTTTTGGGTTCACATATATGAAACCCCTTTTTTGATACGCCTTTTCCTCCCCCCCGGTTTTGGGGGGGGGCCCGCCCGGGGGGGAGGGGGGGGGGGGGGAAAAATGCATTTTTTTTCCCCCCGGGGGCTTTCCCTTGTTGTGAATGCAGTCCACTCGACCCCAACATGTTATTTGCCGAATAGAAAAACTTTTTAAAAACCAAAAAAAAATTTATTGGAGGTGGTCGATTTTCCGGGAAAACCCCAAAAAAAAATTGTTGTGAAAAGAAATTTTTCCCTTTTTTCCCCCAATAAAATTTATTCGGGGGTTTGGCTTGCTGGAAGTGCGATTTTTAAATTTTTGGGGTTAAGCCCCCCAAAAATTGCTTGGGAAAAAAAAAGCCCCAAAAGGGAAAAATTTTTAAAATTTTATGAAAACCCAGAAGGTGGCTGCAGCTTTTTAACCCCACCCCCAAGCCCCTACTAAAAAATCAAAAAAAAAATTAAAAATTTTTTTTAAAAAAATTTTTTCCCCCTTTTTTTCCCTTTTATTAATCCCAATCGCATATAAAAGACTTAAACATTTAAAATTAAATTAAAAGTTTCTATTTAAAATCCAAAAATTTTTTCCCCAAAATAAATTTTAAGTTTAATGTTTCTAAATAATATTTTTTCAATTTTAAAAAGTATTAGCATGGAAAACCCAAAATTGTGAAAATTCCTTGTATTAAAAAAAAGCATTGGTTGGGGATAAAACTGTAAAAAACGATATTTAAAATATATTTCCCCCTTTAGTGTTTATGTTTAAAAGAAAATTTGGGGGAAAATTTAAGTGGTGGGTTTCCCCCCCCCAAATTTTTGCTAATACGAAAATTTTTTATAAAAATTAAAGGTTTTTAAAAAATTAATACAATTGTTTAAAAAAATTTAAAAAACCCCTTTAATTGGGGAAAAAATTAAAAATATAAAATTTAAAATGCACACAGAATAGTTTTAAATTTTTTTAAAAGTTAAAAAAATTAAAAAAAAGCGGGGCGTATAAAAAATTAAAATTTTTTTAAAAATTTTTAAACTTTCGTGCAAAAAAAAAACTTTGACCGTTTTTTTAAAATAAAAAATTTTAAAAAAATTTTTTTTTTTTTAAAAAAAATTGGTATAAAAAAAATCCCCCTGTTAAATAAAAATTTTCTTTTTATTTATAAAAAATTATACAAAAATTTTAAAATGTTGGGGTTAATATATTTAGATAAAAGGGAAAACTTAGGGGGTTTTTCATTTTTTGGGCTTAAAAAAAATCTACAAAAAAAAAATTTTTTCCCTTTTTTATTTTAATTTGTCAATGTATACCTTTTTGAGTTTTTAATAGTTCAACTCTTTTTTCAGTTTTCCCCTTTTACAACAGCCAGTCGATAGTTGCTGGGGGCAAACGGCCGGGGGCGATTTTTCGTTCACACGTCTCGGGGATTTTTTTTTCTCCCCCCAAAAACTCGACTCAAAAACCTTTTTGACAAAAAATGCGTTCACCGAAAGGTCGAGACGACGCGGAATGAAGTCGGGGTCGATGCGAAATAAACCAAGACTTCTTTTTTGGGAAAAGGGTTTCCCCAAAAAAAATTTTCCAAATTTTTAAAACGACAAATTCCCCCTCCCCCGAAACCCTGAAAAAAATCCGCGAAAAAACTTTTTGGGGACGATGGCGGGCCCCCAAAAAAACCTTTTTTATCTGCCCCCAAATTTTCCATAAACAAAAGGGACAAGAGATTTTTTAACCAAACCGTGTTTTTTTTTCCTGAGGGGCATCAAAAATGCACACATTTAAAAATCCCCTTTCCCCCCCTTGGGGGAAAAGGGGCACAGCTCGCATCAACCGAGAAGAGCGCTGTGCTTCTGAATAACCTCTCCCCCTATTGTGCCCTTAAAATTCTGGGGGCCAACTTTGGCGCCCCCCACTACCAGTTTTTTTTTAACCTAAAAAGGGAAGGGATATCTCCAAGATTCTTATATAGCGTTTTGGGGAAAGGTTTTTAATAAAAGGGCCCCAAAATAAAATTTTTATCTTTTTATCTATTTTAATTTTTTGAAGATTATCAGCGCAAAAAAAAATTGTTCCCCTAGTCCCCCTTTTTTAAGTTTTTTTTGAAAGTTATCTAGGGCCCCAATAATAAAAGTTTTTAATCTACCCCAATTTATTTTTTTTTTGAAGGTTATCTAAGCGGCACTAATAAAAAAAATGTTATTTAAGTCAATTAATTTTTTTGAAGGTTACCCAGCGGCACTATTTTGAAAAAAAAATGTTAAAAAAATTCCCTTTGAAGAGAACACAGTTTTGTACTTTGTTTTATTTATAAAAATTACCCATTTCTAAAATCCGAATTTTAACCATAAAAAATAAGCCAAGAACTTTTTGAAATTTTGAAGTTTATTTGTTTAATTTTCAAGGATCGAGAAAATTTTTTCCCCGCACAATAGGGAAAGGGGTGTTTATTCATGTTCAATAGTGAAAAACGGATTAAGTTATTAATTATAATGGTTTTAATAAAAACCCCTTTAAATAAAATATTTTACTTAAGAAATTTGTTGTTTGGCAATAGATAATTTTTTAATTCTAATAATAAAATTGATTTACTAACATGTTTCTTTTTTGGAGACATAAAGACTAATTTTTTAATAATAATAATTTTTATTGTATTAATGTTTTTTAAAACTAAATAATGCTTTTCGCCTGAAAAAATAGAAACCTATACTACTCCTCGGCCTTTGTGACCCTTGGTGTTCTAAGATTGTATAATTGTTTTTTGTATTTTTTTCCCCCTTCAAATTAATATATGTTTTTTTTTGGTGCAATAAAACAAAGTTATCTTACTTCTTAAGCACGTATTTGATTGTAATATGAAAATTATTACTATAATAATAAAGCCCCTTTATGTATCAAAATTGGAAATGAAATTAACTTGAAAGTTTATTTTTTCCGGATGAATACTAAGCGAACGAATTTAAAATTAAGGGGACTGTTAGTCCCTAGGCAATGCTTAGAATCACAACTTCCGGCAGAAGTATGCTTTTGCCAGGGTTACCTTTTTTCCCCAGGAATCAACAATTACCATTGAAATAAACGAATTTAAAAACGAAATGCTATTTAATTAAATATATTTGAAGTTTTAAAATGCTAAAAAAAAATACAGCGGGTGGCGACCTATTTTTAAAACTTTATCAATTAATAATTAAAAACCGGATCTTTTTCGTTTCGATTTTTGTTTTAAATTAAATGTTATGATGATTCCTGGTAAAAAAATGGGATAACATGGCAAGTAATTTTTTGCAAAAGTTGTGATTTCAAACTAATCATTAGCTCTATGGGACTGATTTTCCCTTAGTAATGCCGCTTCAAGAAATATTATATAAGTTGCCACCTATTTCCTTTTTAAAACAATTATAATTACAAATTTTAATGTTTAAAATTTTTATCATTTGTGTACAAATAGAATATATTTGATAATCTTATGAGATTCTGCTGTATTATTTCTCACTATTTTATTTAGAATAAATGTTATTGACACCCCTAACAAAATATTCTAAGTATATTGATGCAAAAATTAATGTTTTCCTATAACCTATTTAAATTCCCCAAACTTTTTTAATAGTATAAAACAAAATTTTTAATTATTTAAAAGTGTATCATTTGTCAATACTTCACAATAAATACTTAACTAATTGCTTTTTAAACAAATTTATTACAAAGTAATTACTTTCGATGCTACATGCTTTTTTAATGAACATAACAAAAGTTATCTTACTTCTAACCATGTGATTTTATAATTAAAAATATTTTCTATTTAAAAACGATGTTCGTCTCGAGGCCTAAAACCCTTTAAGGACTTTATGAATTAATAATTGATAAACTTTATCGTTTTGCCCGCTGGGGGGCCGGTAACTTGAACGAGACGGTTTGACCCCAGATGCTCATAATTATTCATAAAAACGTATGAAAGAGTTCACTAATGAAATAAATTCCAAAGTTTTTTTATTTAAATATGTTTAAAGGGTGATGTTTTCTATTATAACCCGTCAATAATGCTGAATTTTTATAATTGGTTTGCGATCCCGTAAAAACATACCAGAATTTGTAATTTTATGACAAAGCCATTTGGATTCATTTTTAATTTTTTTTTTTAAGCTTAAATTTTTTCGTCAATTTTTTAAAGAAAAATTCTAACGGTTAAACGATGCAAGCAAAAAAATTACACAGGAAGAAAATTCCAATGTTTTTTTGTACAAAATAATGGAACTTTTTAAAATGGGTTCCTTTAGTTTTCGTATTTTGGAAAATTCCTACTTTTAAAAAAAACCAATTATTTAAGTGAAAATGTAACCGTTTTATGTTTTAAATTTTTTAATTTAAAATTTAAGAATTAAAAATCAAGGGTTTTTAGAATCAGTCTGAGCTTCAAACTATTTTTACTACTTCGACTCACGGCAACATCGCACCAATTCGAACCCTTGAAAAACTATGTTCACGTGATTTTAGATTAAGAGAGCTTCACTCTTTTTGGGGGCATTCGGCCTCCATTATTCTGACCTCCGTATGTATGAAAAACCAATTAAATTTCTTATGGAGGTAAGAATAAGGTGGCATTTTTTACATAAAGTGAAACGGATTGACTTCATCTATTTATTAGGTGGGGGTTATAATTATTATAATCCCATAATAATTGACAGCAGTTTAAAATATTTGCACAAGTTGTTAGATATTGGTCAAGTGACGAGGTCAATTTTTATAAAAAAAATAGTCACGGTCAAGTGACGTGGCGGTGTCAATTTCATCTTTTTTGTTTAAAATATTTGCACAAGTTGTTAGATATTGGTCAAGTGACGAGGTCAATTTTATCTTTTTTGTGTAAATATTTGCACAAGTTGTTAGATATTGGTCAAGTGACGAGGTCAATTTTATCTTTTTTGTGTAAATATTTGCACAAGTTGTTAGATATTGGTCAAGTGACGAGGTCAAGTGACGAGGTCAATTTTTATAAAAGAATAGTCACGGTCAAGTGACGAGGTCAACTTTTATAAAAAGAATCTTTTTTTGTGTAAAATATTTGCACAATTTGTTAGATATTGGTCAAGTGACGATGTCAAGTGACGAGGTCAACTTTTATAAAAAGAATCTTTTTTTGTGTAAAATATTTGCACAAGTTGTTAGATATTGGTCAAGTGATGAGGTCAAGTGACGAGGTCAACTTTTATAAAGAGAATCTTTTTTTGTGTAAAATATTTGCACAAGTTGTTAGATATTGGTCAAGTGATGAGGTCAAGTGACGAGGTCAACTTTATAAAGAGAATCTTTTTTTGTGTAAAATATTTGCACAAGTTGTTAGATATTGGTCAAGTGACGATGTCAAGTGACGAGGTCAACTTTTATAAAAAGAATTTTTTTTGTGTAAAATATTTGCACAAGTTGTTAGGTATTGGTCAAGTGTGACGATGTCAATTTTTATATAAAAAGAATGGTCAGAAATATAGATGAAACGGTCAAAAGTTTTATTTTTTTTACAAGGGATTGTTTTTCGATATTTAAAACCTGAAAGAAAATTAATTTTCTTTCAGGTTTTAAATATCGAAAAACAATCCCTTGTAAAAAAAATAAAACTTATTCGTCTAATCTCTGTTTCTGACCATTGACTAATTCCACACCAAACCCTCAGGGAACTTTTTAGTTGATATTTATAGTTTGTCATTTAACTTAAAATATGTGTTTAAATTTGACTTTATAGTTAAATAGTTTGTTTGCAAAAATAGTGGTAACAATATCGGTTGCAAGCTCTTAAAATTATTAATCCCGTATCCTTGAACACAAATAAATAACTAGAGATAAACCATAAAATAGGCGGGCTGAAGCGAATCCGAATATTTAGCATAATTTTGGGGCCTTTAAACTTTTGGGGACCTGGGCCTTATGGAAGCTCGGGTCATGCCTGTACGGGATTCGAACCAGGCGTCCACATACTGCTCATTACTACACCACTCACCACCTGGGCGGCTTCAGAAAATGTTTCTTTATTTTTTAAAACCTGGAGATCTACAATTATTGCATGGTGATGGGTTGAGATTAATTGTAAAAAAAATCGACTATATATTCTTTTGTGGAAAAAAAGACTAAAAATTGCCTTTTTGCGACCCTTTACAATTGTCTCCTGAAACCTCATAACTTATCACTTTTTAACTGAAGGTCACCGGAGACTGACCATTTAACGTTACTAAATTGCTCAAGCATCTCCACATGGGGAAGAATTCAATTGTAGTTTTCCTAAAAGCTAGACTAGAAAAATTTACAGACTATATCCCCTTTTTTGTCGAACTTCAGATACTTGATCTAAAAAAAGATTGCTATTTTACAGGTTGGGCAAAATATAAATGTAAAACCCGTTTTTCCTCAATTTAAAACCAATTTTTTTTACATATTACGTTTCGCTTTCACAATTTTATATATCTCATAAAATGAAGATTCATATCTTAAGAATTTCCTGAAATATTTAGTTTAAGGATGAAAGACAATTTCCAACTACTAATTTGATACCTGAATCTGGCAATACATTCTGATGTCAGCTGAATAAGTTTTCATCAATGCATACGATTAATTCAATATCGATATACCACCGATGTCGGTTGAATAGTATTTTTTAAAACCTCCCCATAAACAATTAGCATGTTAATTAGTTTCGAAATTGACTAGGTCGATAGAAGAAGATCAGGTTTTCAGCCTTTGATTACAGGTATCAGTCATTTATTTCTATAAAAAAATTAAGTTTAACGAGGGTCAATACGATATTTGAGTTCTTAAAAAATAACTTAAAACTAGTTCTTTGTTTAAACTTTTTTAAAAGTTATTTTAATAGTTAATTTTAAAGACATTTTGCATTAAAAACAATGTTAAAATGAACTACAAATAAGTGATACGGCCTTTTTTGCATTAAAAACAATGTTAAAATGAACTACAAATAAGTGATACGGCCTTTTTTGCAAAAAATGTGTATTTTTAGAGCTTAAGGTTGCACAATTCATGTGAGGTAAGACAAAACTTTTTTTTAGTTTACCCAAATTAAATATAAGATTCCAAAATTGGTTCCCATTAATTTAAACAGATGGCGCCACTGTTGAATGAATTCTAGAATAATCGCTTCGTACTTTTTTCGAACGGTGTATTTTTTGTGCTGTTAAATGTTAAATGGTTTTATTTTGGGATTTTTATTTTTGATATTAGCATAAAATAGAAAACGTTATTTATTTTATGCTAAATAACGTTTAGATATACAGTCGGTTGTTAATATATACAAACACCGGTCCGTTATAAGAAACAACAATTAATATTCCTACGGTCCAGAGATAGTTTAGTCATTCCAAAAAAATTACGAGGTATTAAAATATTTATTTCATAATTTGAAAGTCAGTTATAAACAATCAATATTCCTACAGATTTTTAAAAAAAAAAAAGACATTATACAGACGTCGGCTAGCCAAAAGAGCAATTTTACGCCAACATTAGTTATTCCGCGCGAGAAAAGTCTTTTTTCGTTCCATTAAAGGCCTTCAAATAAGAAATGTTTACATAATTGATGTTTTTGCTTTGTATAGTAGATGTTAAATAAAATAATTTTAGTTTCTGATATAAATGTTTGCTTTGAACCATAATAGAGGCAGAGGAAAAGCGTGGTGCATTAACTCAGGGCCGGACTGACAAAGGCGCAGTTTTACCGGCCCTTCCGGTTTCAAAGGGTGCATAAAAATTGGTGGGGGATTCAATTTTTTAATATTATTTTTCAATTAAATTATTTGTAATTAAAATTAGTTTTTTACTTACAATTATTTAATATAATTTTAATTACTGTATTTTAATTAAAATTTAATTTTAATTTAATTTTCCATTGTAAATGCAGTTTTTTTTTTTACTATATAGTATTACTATTTATGAACATTAATTAGTTTTAATTTTTTATAACTCATATTTTGGGGGTTGGAGAGTCCAGTCGGTTAACGCGTTCGCCTTGCATGCGGAAGGTCCCAGGTTCGGGTCCAGGCATTGCTAAAATAACTGCCGACCCATAAACGGCCCATGCAGTCAAAAAAGTCCGACGACTAATACCCCCTTTAGGGGGAGTGCTTGTTAAATATGATCCATAATCCCGACGATGTCGCTACACGGAAAAAAAAATACACCGCTCTTATCTAGAATGAATAGGTAGCCATTTTCTGAGTCCCAAAATTAGAAGAATGGAGCTCATAATAATGCATGCAGGTGACACACATAACCGGTATAAACGAAATGATCGAGAATTTCTAGTCCGTGCTATTCTAGTTGACCACACGAGAATGAATCGTTCGTGTAACGAGAAATTATCGTTTGATTTCTGGAGTGCACTCATGCTCGAGAATTACCGTTCGTGAGACTATCCTCTAGAGCACTTAATTATCTACAGATATTTTCAAATGGGTGCGATCTCATGTCTCATAGAGGAGAGACCTAGAAATTAGGGGAGGGGAGAAATTAGACTCCCCAGAAATTCTAGCCGAACTTAGCCCTCTAGCGGTTAAGTGCGACAGGTCCTGATGACAAATTTTCCCGCCGCTAATAACCGGCAAAACATGGCGGACGAAGAGACGGCTAACCTGTTGCGGAGCTGGGGATTATCGCAGGACGTCATGGAGAAATTTAGAAGTATGTATTAACCTTTCATTGTATAAATATTTCAAACTAAATAATACTACCTAATTTGCTCAGTCCTTTCTTTATTAATTCTCATGGACTCCTTTGTAATAGTAGATTAATTATTTTAAACACTGTTGACCTTTTCATATGTCGGTGATTCTTTAGAAGTGTTTACTTGTTCTAGTATATATGTATGTTATAAGTTATAATTCAAATAAAACTTGGTAAAAATACACCACAAAGCACGTAAGTGACCCCAAGGTTATTTCAAAAGCTAAATATTCAGCTTTCTTCTTCATTAAAAACAAACATCAAACATGCCTCATTCGTAAACAAGGCACAAATGCGAAAGCACTTTGGCTTTCGTTTCGCATTTTGCATTTCTTATGTTCTTGGCTGCAGATATATAACGTTCAAATTAATTGTCTTTTTTAATTTTTATTAAAAGATTCAATCGTGATTTTTATTTTTTTCTCGACTCGGTTCGCGACGGCAAAACAGTGCAGAGAATCTATATCTTTTATTTTCTAACCTTTTTAAATCCTAATTGTTTTTATTTAAAAGTAAATATTTTTCGTACCGATCGATTTTTAATTCAATGTTTAACTATTTAAAATGATTATTTTTCATTAGACGTATTATGATCCACGTTTTTTATTGTGTTATCGTGGTAGGATTCGCTTATTTTTCCTGGTATGTACAATATGTTTTATTTTTAAAAAGGTTTTTTTAGTGCTGCCTTAATATTTTTTTTTTCAAAACTGTTTGCAAAATCTTTTTAGCTTTAGAAATATTTTCCTACTAGATCAGTTAATCGCAAACGTGCACATGTTTTCCTTATTTAATTCTTACTTAAATCGCATATTATTTAAAATAATAATTATACAATGTTTTTAAAACGTGTTATGATTCTATTTTTTCACATTGTTGATCGTGAAACAAACTGTTAAATTCCGATTATATTTCTTAAAGATCGCTTCGATCGTAAATGCCCTAGTATTAGTTAATGCGATTTCTCACTTTTCCCGGGTCTTTTTGCTGAAAATTTTCGGTATCAGCAATATATTTGGGACTTGGCTAACGCCAAGTTTGTTGTCATTTTGATTTGGCGACAAATTTTGACTTGTCGCCAAACCCGGGCGTCAATCTATACTTTAACCCACTCGAAGTGTGCAATCTATAGCCGATGGCTATACGCTTCTTCATTCATATTATTGATGCTTTCTAAACACTAGGGCTACAATATTTATAAAATCTCCTAAAGCCAGCTACAAAATCCAGTAATTTTAAAATTAAAAAAAGTGTTTATTGTTCCTAATGAGAATACTTTTTACATTGTTTCCAAAATAAGAAAACTTAAATAGTAGACAGGTTAGGAGAGACAAATCCCATACAAAACAATTTTCCAGCGGGTAACCCATGCAAAATGTTCTTATGACACTAGTTTTGGTTTCATTTGCGGAAAATTTAAACAATTTAGAACTTGGGGGGGGGGGGGCGTATAGGCACCGTGTGTGCAATTCTTTTTTTCCCCCTTGGAAGTGGGAAGTCGGAACCGCCAATATTCATTTCGGAGATTGATTTGATGTTGAATGACCTAACAGCAACATTTAAAAAAATCTTAGCGCAATATTTAATACAGATAAAATATATTAATTTTCTTTCCAGAAAATGATATTGATTGCAGAGCATTGAAGGAGTTAAATGAAGATGATGTGTCTTCTTTCTTTTCTACCTTGGGTCAACGTCTAAGATTCCGTTCTGGGTTAAAATCCCTTCATCCGGTTGTGCAACCTGTTGTATTGGGCATTGGACCTGACACACCTGTAAGTAGGCCTACTCTGTTGGATATTGCAAATTTCCTGATTATGTTTAGAATAGTTAGATAACTTACTAATGTATTTGAATGTATACACCAAAGTATTTTTTTAAAAAAACACATTCTCAAGTACAGCAGTTCTCAACCGGTGGCATGTGGCAGGGGTGTAGTCAAGGGGGGAGGAATAGAGGTTCCCCCTTCCCTTTTCCAGAAAAAAGACTAAATAATAAAACTAAATAATAAAAGAAAAAGACTAAAAAGAAAAATAATAAATGTAGATAACTTACAGATCTCTATAATCGCACTTTTTGAAATTGCTTCGAATATTTATTGTAAAATTATTTATTAAAAGTTTAAAAAAATATTCGAACCAATTTCAAAAGTGTGATTGTCGGGCTTGTAAGTCAGCTACATTTATCACATAAAAAATCCGTTTGTAAAAATATTCAATACAGCCGGAGAAATGTGGCAGAGAAAATATTTTTTTTACTATTGGATTAGCACTGATGCACTTTGCTTTGGAGACCCGCAGTCCAGCGCGCCCATTCCCCTTTAAATAGATTTTTTTGAAGAAAAAGCTATCACGAATCCAAATAATTGTAAAAATTAAATTATTTTATTAGTTTTTAAACCAATAAAAAATACCTAAAACTGATGCAATCAAAAACGGATTATGGTGAGGGGTTGGGTAAATTTATTAATATACACAATTTTGATTTGTAAGCTTTTAGAATAATAAACCATATTTTTACATTTATAATAAATCAGAATTATTTTGTAATGTTTATAGCGATAGTTTCAATTAAAACAGTTACTATTATTTAATATATTAAATTAAAGATAAAAAGTTAAACAAAATTCTTACCGAGAAACTCGAAATTGAGCTACTTAAAACTACATTCAATCGCCAATACATTGAACCCAACCACAAAAAACAAGTAACAAGCTAACAAGCAAAAAGCAAGTAACAAACTAAACAAGTAAACAAGTTTAATTTGGCGGGAAAAGGTCAGCAATATTATCCGACGGTCATTATTGAAACAGTATATAAAACAAAATTCGATGCCAGCTGCAAAATATGGCGGGAATATCTTATGGATATGATTGGCAAACGAAATGCAAACGTCAATAATTCATCGAAATGTTTTATAAACTACGCCTGGTAGACGCCTTCGAACATAATTTAGATTATCTTTTTTTCTTAGTGTCGTTCTGGATTACGGTTACCCATTCATACGCTTTATATTATAGTCAAAACAATATACAAAATTGAAGCCACTTGTGATTTTCTTGCCAATTATTCCTGTCTTATTTTAAACCATATAAAAATTCTCCAGAACACGGGTTCTGCTGGGTATAATCATACACAATGCCCCCCCCTTCCGTTGGTTACCAGGGGGGGTAGATGAGACTGTGAGAAAAAATAAGAATTTGTTGAGTTTGTTTAGTCAAATAGACAGTTTGCTAACAAAAAAATTATTAAAAAATCAACCCCCCCTAAAATTTCAACGAGACGCAGTCTAGCACCATCAGATTTAGGCGTGTCCCACTTGCGCTCTGTTTTACTAAAGAAACCAAAAAAGTTTTACTCGGGAAATTAAGAAATGTCTACAAGGAAGTGCGCATTCTAAAAGAGCCCAATGTGAAATTAGATGAGTTCCAATGCTCACTTGGCGCACTTTTTTAGATCGCTCATTTAAAACCAAGTTTATGAAACGCCTATAATTTGTTTTGGCACCAAGTATGAAAATTATATACAAAGAAGTCTAACACCTCCCATGATAATGAGTGATATCATAAGCACTCCAATACTTTTTGGTGCATGTTTTTTATATCCAGCACCCAAAATTAATAATATATTGAGTAATGTACTTGTTAGGAAGCCGTAGGGAGCTTCTGAAAAAGGAAGGCGCCTTATTAAGATCTGTTTTTAATATTTATCAAAATATCCCATTTAAAATTTATAGTTAAAATTGATTTCGTCTGGAGTGTTAAGGCGTCAAGCCATGGTGGTTACTTTTGAATGTTTTGGCGCGTCTAATTTAATATCAATGTAGAATAGTTTGCTTTGAATATAATGGTTTATTTAACCGTCTCGTCAGAGCATCGCCCAGTATGGATTTATGGAAGTGAAGGCGCGCTTTTAAAGTATCGGCTTCATCCCAAGACGGCACAAAATAACCCACTCCTTCCCTCAAAAGAAAAACACACTACGAATGCTGGAGTCCGTTGCGAATGCTGCTCACGTTCTAACGTCTTTCGAAGTCGTATTTGAATAGTCTACAAGATTCAAAAGATGAATCTAGGGTTAAAAAACTAAAAGTCAGAAGTGTTTTTTTTTTTTTTTTTTTTTGGAAACGGCGAACCAGCCCGATGGCCGGCGGGCCAGTCCAGGCCTGCATTAACTGTTTAATGGGTAAAAGAAGCAAGGTGCCAAATACAAAGAAATATAATTGTTAATAATAAAAAAATATTTAAATTGTTCAAATTCTTAATTCTAAAAAGGTTTAATCTTTCCCTGTTTTCTTCACTCCCAGTATTGATTTAATATTTTTTGATAAATTAATTTATAAATTATGGTGAGGGGTTGGGTAAATTTATTAATATACACAATTTTGATTTGTAAGCTTTTAGAATACTAGAAAAATAGTTAAAATTTTTATGAGAAATTTATATAAAAAATATTTTTCAAATACTTCTATATGTATTGTTTAATTGTAATTTTAAAAGGGTTAATATTTTTAAGCTAGAAATAAACACACATCTTTAAAATATAATTAAAAAAAATTGAGGCAGTGGGTATTCATAGCAGTATTTAAATCCGCGGATGAAAATCAATTGTAATAATTATTTTTGAAAAAAAAACGCACTTTTTTGTGTTATAACTGTAGAAGGATAATATTTTTAAGCAAAAATAATAATACATAACAAACATATAATAAACAGGAGAGTTTATGTTCTTATTCAAAATTTTAACCATTGTAACACCGCAAAAACGCCAAATTTTTTTTACGGTATTGTAAAGTGTTAATTTCAAACTTTTATGGTAATTATAACTGAAGATAAACCATGAGAAACCATATAAAAAAACTACAAAAGGTTAAAAATAAATCGAATTAATAGTTGGAGATTTTTTTCTAGCCCTTTATAGAAAGCATACAAAATATTTCTGAAAACCGAGTACGACGCCCGTCGCCAATAGCCCTTGTGTAGCTCTAGTGCGACGATAATTCAAACCTAACCCCTAACCTTCTTTCTTAAACAAAAATTCATTATCAATCGCCAATTACACACAATAAATATTAAAATTGAAACAAACTCACATTTTTCCAGTCATGAAGAGATAATCAAATGGCGTGTCGGGGTAGATCAATGGCCTCGAGTTACGGACTTTTTTTTCACTAGCCTGTGAATTACACAAGCAAATATTAGAAAAATTATTTTAAGAATATCATAAAATAACACATTGGGACCTAGATATAAAAATTATTAGTTTAATTGAACAATTAAATTTTAAAGTTATATTTTTGATTTAATAAGCTCTTTTTGTTAACACCGCAAGATTTCCAGCGCTTATTAAATCAAAAATATAACTTTAAAATTTTATTGTTCAATTAAACTAAAATAAGTTAAAATGTGTTATTTTTTTTTATAAAGTGAGCTCTGTATATTTTTTTTAATGAAATTACAGTGATTTTTTCATTTAGACTTTGATGATTGACTAAAACTAATGCATAAGAATAAAATATGCTTTTAAGTTAATATTTATTTTCCTATATAAAATGAATGTAAAGTCCAAAAATTGATTTAATAATTTATTAAACTAACAATTAACATTTTTTATTTAATAAACTAACAATTTTAATTTAATAAACTAATAATTAACAATTTTATTTAATAAACTAACAATTTTAATTTATTAAACTAACAATAACTAAAACATTAACAATTTAAGCACATCTGAACAGCATGTTTTTTTTGAAAATCTAATAACATATATATTCTGTTCAAGACATGTATTGAACTAGTCCTAGGACTTTAACATATTTGATTAGCATCATGATACTTTTGATTCTGTTTAACTTAATTTTCAAGATTACTAGAATCATTTGTTTAACTCAAAACAGAGTAATTAAATACAACTTTTTGTGAATTTTTTCTTCCAAACGTTGGGTTCCAACTTGTTAGGGGAATATATCTGGAGGCAATTCTCAGATGATTTTAGCTTAAAAAGAGATATATATATATATACATTTTAATCAATATACAATTATTAGTTAAAATTGATATTTTTTTTGTGTAATCTTTTGATTACTTGGACTTATTATCACTAAATTTTTGTGTAACAATATTATTTCTTTAATATTATTACAATTTACTAGGCGATTATTGGCTGTGTTATATATTTAGTAGTTAAATTTTTAAGAAAATAAATTTAAGAAAAACAGGTCATGGTTTATTGGGGGAAAGATTTAATCTGGTTCTAAATTATGAGGCTGTAACAAATTTATTAAAATAATTATTTAATTTATTTTAAAAATAAAATTTAATATTCAAATTAAAAACAAATTATTTTTAAAAATTCATGTATATTTACTCTAACTAAATCATAGAGATATGTAAATCATTGTAAGTAGTTTTACATATCTCTATGATTTAGTTAGAGTAAATATACATGAATTTTTTTAAAAAAAGTTTAAATGATGACTTGGCTACAAACACACATTACATTAACAAAATTTAGCGTTTTTTTGTATGGAAATCCATAAAACATTTATCATGCAATCCAACCATGCATTTTCGACAGACATTTTTCCCACATCGAACCTGTGTTTTGCTAATAACTATATAATGGTTTTGACCATCATATTTAATTTCTTCAGGTTTTTTTAAGTATGTTTGACAAAGGTCTTCCTGGTTTGCGGTTTCTTCTGAGAGATCTAACTGAAATTCAACCTTCCGCTTCTTAGGTTTCACGGTCGGTAACTCAATTTCTTCTATATCATCCGCCTCTCTGGCTATAAAAAAATTAGTGTGCATTGAATTTCTATCACTTAACCAACACACAGATGAAAAAGAACAACTATATTTTACAAATTATAAGGGTTGTAACATTAGATATCAGCCGCAAATTTCATTTTTGATTATGTTCTTTTAAGCCGAATGAAATATAGATTTATTAATTTGGGCTTAACGGTATAAAAAGCTATATGACAATATATTTTATAAATTACATCAAAATCAAATAAAAAAACCACTACATAACCTGGTATTATTGAAATTTTAATTAATATATATCAACACACCTGCAATAAACCAAAACCGAGCTCAAAACAATTATCTTGTCATGAGCTGCTAAATATGATTAACTAAATAGTCATTATTTGTCTTTTATTATTTTTGGCCTCATGATAAAATTAATCTAGTGAAATTTAGAATATATTATAATTTAATATATTCTACAAACATGAGGCCAAAAATAATAAAGACAAATAATGACTATTTAATTTTCTAAATTTTAATATTGACATTTTTGAATCAAACATTAATCAAAAATGTATCCAAATGAAATCCGGAACTATTTTTGCATTTCCAAACAAATAATAACACAGCAAATAACGGTAATAATCAAAAATCTTACCTCTGGGGATCCTCTAGTTGAAAGTTGGATTATTTGAATACTTTATTTAAGAAAACACAACCTCTACAAATGTCTAACTGACCCCACGAATAAAATAATGTATAAATGTCAGTTAGACTCTTTAAATTACGAGGGGATACTTTGAGCCATTTTTTCCTCGATCCATAGCGCTAAGGTAATTGTAATTTGATCTAAAAAAACTTGAATGCTTTAGAAAAAAAGTGGTATAACAACGTATTATTTTTTGATGCGTGACCTTTTTCATACATCGGTGGAAAAAAACTCATTGAAGATAAAAGACAGAACATTTAGTTGTAGTATACCAGTTATAAATTTTTAATATCATTTATTAGGGCTTTTTACTATTTTTCGGAGGGGTTAGGTAAATATTTTGAAATAATCGTGAAATATTCCAACCAATTTTAAAGAATTTTTGTCTAAACAGGAATTTCCAAAACGTTTTGTTATCAGTTTCTTTGATTAATTGCTTTTTTGCGTGTCAACTCGATTGATTCACAAAAAGTGTAACTAACATTTCTATTCGAACGTGTGGATTTATGTCATTGAAAAAACTATTTTTTTACATGTGTTTATAGCAAGTAAGAAATGTTGATTTGAGGATCAAAGTGACTTATTTTTTTTTTT
>JAFNEN010002211.1:0-17034 GCA_019343175.1 Oedothorax gibbosus
ATTATTTCATGGATTTCTTTGAAAAGAAACTTACAAATAAAAATTTTAAAGAAACGTAACTCTTTAAAATTTAATTACATCACAAAAAAATTTTTCGGGTTTTTTTGGGGTTCTAGTTTCAAAAATAAATTCAGTTTTTTTTCTGAATTTTTATTGCTACGTGTAGACAATGAAAAAAAAATACATAATATACAAACATTTGCGGGAAAAAGATTTTTTTAATGTTTCATTTTGTTGAATTTCGTCGCACTAGAGCACACGAGGTATTTATCTTGATTTGCACCAAAAAATTTTTTTGCATAAAATTTTTTAAAAAAAAATGGGAAAAAGGGTTATTTTTTTTGCTCAAAAACCAATTTTGTTTTTTTTTTATTATTATTTGAATTGTGGAAATTTTAAATTTTAAAAAACCTCTAAAATCCAATTTTTTTAGATGCGATCAGCATCGAACCCTGTAAAGGTTCGTAATTAATGCTGTTTAAAGTAAAAAAAAAAATAATTTTCCAAATTGAAGTTTTTTAACAAAAATTGGGGCAAAAAGGATTCTTTGGGGCCCAATTTATTGTAGTTTTTTTTTTTTTTTTTTTTTAATCCCTGTACGGTTAATAAACGAGCAAGCCTCTTAAAAAACCCAAACCGCACGATAAGGTTTTTAGACCTTTTTTTTTCTTATTATTTAGTTCTTGTGGGAAAAGTTAACTGAAAAAGCTCAAAAATAATTAAAAAAAACATATGAATTTCGCCAAAATCCGATATTTTTAAAAAAATATTTTTAAAACGTTTCCTTTCCTTTCTGTAACCGCCGTTTTGTATTTTTTTTTTTACTTTTAAATTCTTAATCCTTTTTAAATTTTTTTTTTAAAAAAAAAAAAAAAAAAAATTTTTGTTGTAGAATAAAAGAGATAAACAGGAAAAATTATTTTTTCCCCTCATTTTTTTTTTTTGTAGATTTTTTTTTAAATTTGGGACAAACAAAAAGTCCAACAGGGGAATGTTTTTTTGTTTATATGCATTTTTTCCAAAATGTTCGTACATTTGCAAAATTTTGTGTTAATATTTCGTAAAAAAAAATTTTTATCATTTTGAAATTTTTAAACGTATCTTTGAAAATTTTTAAAAAAAGATTAAAATTTTTTTTTTTAAAAAAAAAGTATTTTCCAAAAAAAAATAAATGAAAATGTCACAAAATTCGAAAACAAATTTTTTGACCCAAAACATTAATTTTTAAATTTCCCAAATTTTCCACTTTTTTTTTATTCTAATTAAAACCTAAATAAAACTTTTTGTTTTCAATATTTAATTTTCTAAATTTTTATTTTAAATCTAAAAATCATTAAAAAGGGAAACACTTTTTTAAATTAATCTATTCATTAAGGCACATAACAAAACTTTAAAAAAAAAAAGGTAAAAAAAAAACCGCGTATGGTCGCCCCAAAATTCGTTGGTAATACAAAAATTTAGAGTAAATTTTTAAAAAACAGTGTTAAGTCAGAAAAATTTTTTTCATATTTAAAAAAAGTAGGGAATTCTAATTCTTTTTAAAATTTTCGTAGAACCTTTTAGTGCTTGGTATTTGGCGCGCAGCACGAAAAAAATTTGTTTTTTATTTGGGAAGAAAAATTTTTTCGCCCCTTTTTTTTCCCAAAACTATGGAAATTAGTCAGAATTCGGAAGGGTTTATTTCAAAATAGTAATTTTAATTATTTGGGTTTGGGGGGATAATTTATGGAGAGAAAAAAAAAAAAAACTTAACCCAGAATTTGTTTGAAAAGTGAAAAATAAAACGTTGTTGTGGGTTTTTTGGGGGGGGATTTTTGTACTGGTAGGCAATTTGATTCTTAGGGGAAAAATGAATCAAGAGTTTATATGACGATTTCAAAACAATTTTAAAGTGTCGACAAAAATTTTTATTTCAACAAGTTTTTATTTACAAAAAGGATAAAAGTAGGGTGCCCAAACCCAAAATTCGGCCAAATCTAAGCCAATATTCGGCCTACCTAAACAAAATTTTTTTTTTTTTGTCGGGCTAATAAGTTGTATTTAGTTGGGTTTGGGTTAGAAAAGGGTTTGCTGGATTGTGGCTCCCGCGAGGTGTGAAAAGTTGTATTTATTTTCACAAATTTTAAATTTAAAAATAAAAAATGTAAGTACACAATCACACAAAAATTTTAATACAAAATAGCTTTAATGTTTTAATTAAAAGGGCCCGTCGGGTAAAGCCCTCGGTTTAAAATGTTCGCCTTGCATGCGACGGGCCCATTATAAAAAAGGCACAGTGGGAAACAAAAAAAATGCCAACAATAAAACAATGGCAAGGAGGGCACTTAAATACCTTAAGCCCCCCAAACGCGTACAATGCGTTAGTTTTGTTTAAAAGTGGGGGGCCCAAATCGGTGCCCTTTTGGGCAGATTGGTTCTAAACATTACGAAAAGCACTCACTAACCCTTGTGAGATCTATGTGACGATAAAAAACCCTAATCCTATAATCGTAAAAAAACCGCACATTAAATTTCCAACTTCCCCAAACCAACCCCAACCAAAAAAGCCTTTAGGTTAAATTATACCGTTTCCCCCAAAAAAATAAAAACCAGCTCAGGATAAATTTTAAGGGAAAAAAAAAAAAGTTTTTTATAAAAAAGGCCTTGGCCAAAAAAAAAATTGTACGGTAGGCCCCGGAATCAAAGATCGCCTTTTTTTTGTGGGGCCCAAAACCCCGTCAGCTTATGACTCTTGGTTCCTTTTTGGGCCAAACCCGTACAAACCTCTAGGAGCTTTGGGCCCAAAACCCCGTACAGCTACTTGCCTCTACGGTTGTTTCCCGGGCCAAACCCCCCTCCCCAAAACCCCACGATTTCTTGGGCCCAAACCCCGTACACCTCTAGGGGGCCTTGGCCCCAAAACCCCTCAGCCTACTGACCCCTTTTTGTCATTGGAAAAACCCCTACAATTTCGACCCTACGGAATCTGGGAAAAATTTCCCCAAAAAGCCAAAGTCTAAAAGAATCCTCTATGGTTTCACCGGCCATCACCCCGGTTATGATCCTATAATCTTTTTTCCTAAAATAACCTGCCTTGAAGTGTACCTACAGATATTGCGGGGAATTTTCTCTTTTGCCCCCCAAAAAATTTTTTTGAGGGAGTAAAAAATTTATTTTAAAAAGAAAAAAAAAACAGAAACAATTTTATTATGAAAATTTTTTTAAATTTTTAAATTTTTTTTAAAACACAACATAGGACCTTTTTTATCATTTTTGGGACCAAGGGGGTTTTGGGGAAAAGTTAAAAAAATAACCCTAAAAAGGAACAAGAAGGATCGGGGAAGTCCTTTTAAACTCAAAAGTTCCGAATTCCACCGTTTTGTTGTTGTTCAAACTTAAAATTTTAAAATTATCTTAAAACCCCAGACTTCCTGAAAGACAAAAAGAGCTCTAGAAAAATTTTTTTTTAATTTTTTCTAAAGGGCTAGTTTTTGTTTTTATTTAATAACCCTATTTTTCTGGGTTTTTTTTTTTAAAAAACAAGAAAGTCTAGCTGGGGGTTTTTTTTGTAGTACTATTCAGTTAACAGAGTTAGTAAAAGGGGGTGAAAACGAAGTTTCTGTTTTTACATTATTTTTCATAAAAAGTTATTTTTCGCAATGTAGGAAAACCAAATTGGGATGCTTTCTCTATAGATCAGTACCCCTATATTTTTTCAAAAATTTAATGTACAGCTGAAAAATCTGCGATAATTCCTACTCATTATGTCCCCAGTTACAAGAATTTTTGATCGTTGAGGATGCCCCCAAAGGTCGCTCAATAAATTCAAGAAACACTTGTTCGAGTTCAATAATCCCGTTATTAAATAGGAACAAGGGGAAAAAAAATTGATTTGAACGTTTGATTAAATAACAACTATATGTTTCCCAAAATTTGGCCATGGTTAAAAAATTTAAAAAAATGACATGAAAAGTAATGAAATTTTAAAGGGTTATGCAAAGCATACCTTTTGGCAGGGATATAAATACCTTATGGAAAAAAAATTTTAAAAGGGGAATGAATTTTAAAAAGTCAAATCAAAACAGTCAAAGTTTTTACAATAAAATTGTTATAACCCCAAAATTTTTGCCCTAAATTGTCACAGACCTTGATTTTTAAAATTTTTTTGTTAAAAAATTTTTTAATGAACCCTTTGGGTTATTAAAACGCTAAAAATGTTTTTGTTAAAAATTTCCCCTGTTAAAGAAAAATTATTTTAATTTAAAATTTAATGAGTATTCATACGTATTTTCCGTTTTACACTTAAATTTTTCGTTTTAATGTTTAGAAAATTATGAAAATATGAGGTCCCTTAAAACGCTAAACCAAGTTGGTTTATGAATTACCCTTAAATTAAATTTAACTTTTCCCTAAATTAAAAAATTTTTTTTTTTAAATGATTTAAAATTTTCAATGTTTAAAAAAAAACAAGGTTTTTTTAAGTTAAATTAAACCCAAAACCCAAAATCACTTTTATTATTTTCCAGCTGTTGGGGCATTTTTGTCTTTGAAAAAAAAAAAAAAAAATAAACTGGTTTTTTTCAAATCACTGTACATGACATTGCTTAGCATAAAAACCCAAATTTTCAGTTTTCTTCAAATTATTTTTGTGATGAAAATTTTTAAAAAAAAAAAACCGTTTAATTTTCTAAACCATTTTTCTTTAAAATTTTTTTCAATTTTTTAAAAAAATTAAACTTTAAATTTTTAAAATTAGATATTTTAAATTTTTTTTTTATATATTTATTAAAAATGAAATTTTAAACGTCCGTCAAAAATAACCAAAAAAGTCAAAAAACAGGGGGCAGAAACCGGGGAAAAAAAATTTTGGCTTTTGGGTTTAAGGGAAAAAAAGGTCTTTTGTGAACCCTAAAAATAAAAAGTTTTTAAAAATAAACGATTTAAGGGGAAACTGAAAGGTTTTTTGTTGTTTTAATTTTTGTCGCACTAAAGTACACGAGGGGGATGGCGAAGGGTGTCGTAATTTGAACCCACAAGAGAAACTACTAAACGAAGGGAAAATTTTTTAAGCATTTTATAAAAAAAGGGTTTTTGGGCTAAAAAAAATCAAAGGATTTATATGAATGAGTTTTATATTAAACCCCCCCTGCAAAAAAGCCCAGAGCATCAAGAAATCCTTTTTTTATTATTTTATTTTTTCGGCAACAAAAATCTAAAGAAAAGGGGAATGAATGCTTTTTTTAATTAAAAAAAAAAAATTCATTTTTTAAAGTAAAAAATTTTAAATTTCCATCCTTTTGGGTTTTTTTTTTTAAAAAATTAAAAAAAAATTTTTTTCAAAACTTAAATTTTTTTAAAACACCCCCTTTTTTAGGGGCCCGCTGAATCAAAAAATTTAAATCCCGGGAAAATTTTCCACCACTCTTTTTACAATTTTTTAAAAATCCAGGGAATAAAAAAATTTAACCAAACCAAAATTAAAAATTTTTTTTTTTAAAAAAACCCCTTTTTTTTTCAGATTTTTAGGAGACCCCCTCCAACGGGATTTTTGAAATGGCAGCTTTTTTCCATCCCGATCCTTATCCTTTGAAGCTTCAGTGGGGGCTTAAAACTAACTTTAAAAAAATTTAAAATTAGGGGAGTTTAACAAATACCCCTTCCTATTTTAAAATTATAAGGAGGAAAATTTAAAAGGGAATTTAAAATAGAAAAAAAGATAAAAAAAAAAAGTAAATTATAAATAAAAACCCCTATAAAAGACCCATCCGATCAGTACAAAACCCCCCACACAAAAAACTCTTTATTTTAGGGAACACCAGATATCGGTACAGGTACTGACTCTTTTTATATGGGTACGCTACTGATTTTTTTCTCTACTGTATCAATACAGATCCATAGACATCAATACAAAGATTCATAGAATCCCGGGATCTCTATGGATACCCTAGACTTTTACCGACATCAATGGAATGGGGGTCATTGGGTTTCCCGGGGTCTTAGGGAAATTTCCAAAGACTCAAAACAGATATCAATAGACTTGTGATCATGGGGATTTCGATATCAATGGGATCCCTTTAAGCCCCTTTACAAATTCAATAGGAGTCTGATCAATAGGATTTTAATTGAGTACGGGATACTTTTTTTTTTCAGACTTATCGCATCTTTAACGGTATTTTTTAATCCCACAGTTTTTTTTAATTTAAACCAAACAAACACTTTTAAGTACTCCCCTTTTTCCACTTTTAAGCCCCCTCCTTTATTGAAAATAATAACAAAAATTGTAAAATATTCTAAGTATTTCTTTTTTAAATTTTTTTTTATTTTATTATATGTGGTTAAAAAGTGGCCCTACAGTAATACTCTGCCATTTTAATAGCCCCCTTCATTTTCGAATAAAAATACTTTTTTTAAAGCAATGCAATAGAAAAATACAAATAATTAGAATATTAATATATATATATATATATATAAATATTATATATATATATATATTAATATGGGTTAGTGACAGTTTTTTTATTTAACCTCCCCCTCCCCTAGGATAAATCTTATGCCCAAAGTTCATTTTTAAAAATAATAATAAATATTTTGCCTAATTATACATTAATTTTTTTACCACATTTCATTTTTTGGGTAAATTACTTTTACTATAAAAATTCCCTCTCAACAATTTATTTGGGATAAATAATTAAAATTTTTAATTTATTTGAAAGAATTTTTTAAACAAAAACATAAAAAATTTTAAAAATTTATGCCTTCAAAATTTAAACAATCGTTACGAGGGGAAGGATTTAACTTCGCAAGCCTATTAGGGAAGGGGGGCCGATAGCTGATCCAAGATTTTGATTCAATGAATGAAAATTATTTTGTAAATTTAAAATTTTCATCATTTCTAATCTTTTTTAAAAAAAAAATAATTAAAATTTTTTTAAAACGCGGGTTTCCAAAAAAAGTAAAAATGATTAATGAAAAATCTTCACGTGGAATATATCGTTCTTAAGCCTACTAATGAAATTGCTAATAATTTAGGCCAATTTTAGCAAATTTTTTTTAACTTATTTGTATCTTTAATATTTTTTTCCTTTAAAATATCAAATATGTAAAGATGTAAATTTTGGGGGTTTTTGCTTTTATATAAAATTTTAATTTTTTTTTTTGTAAATTTCACGTGTGGTTTTTGTTATCGTGTAGAGAAGAATAAAAACTATAAAACCCAACTAACTGATGCATACCCTTAAAGAATTAAACTTCAAAAATAACAATCAAAAATTTTAAAAAATTTTTTTTTCTTGTGGGGTTTTTTTTTTTTAAATTTAATTTGTAAGAAAAAAATTAGAAAGGGGAAGGCCATTTAAAAATTTGTGTTTTTTATTAGAAAGTTTCTCATTTTGAATAAAAATACCCCCTTTTTAAAAAAAAAATACACCCCCAAAAATTCAAATAGAAAAATTTTAAATTTTTAACTCCCCTTTAAAATTTTGTACTTCTAACAAAAAGCTAAAAAATGCAACCCTTAAAAAATAGAAACCCCGTCAACCTAAAATTTTTTCATGTTTTTTTTCCTTTAAAAAAAAATTTCTCTCGTTTTAAAGTACATTTTTTAAAATTTTTTAACAAAAAACCATCATTTTCGCAAAAATCTAAAAAATGTTTTAATTTTTTTTTTATTGTTTTTTAAAAAACTTTTAAAATTTCCCCTTAAAACTTGGCGTTTTTTTCTACATCGTCGGCTTCGAAAAAAAATTGGGGTTCCTTGCCAGCTTTTTTGAGTTTTTTTTGGGGACAAAATTTACAAAAATAAGGTTTTTCAGGGGTTGGGGAAAATTTGATTATATGCACTTTTTCCATTGAAAATGAATTAAAAATTTATAAACAACAAATATTTTTTTGGAGAGCGAAAAACCCCCCCAATTGCCAAAAACTACACGGGGAAAAAAAATTACGGGGAAATTAGGGGGAAAATCCCGGGACCCCGAGTTCCTTTTACTTTTCCCTTTTTTTTAAAAATTTTTTTACCGGTATCTACAAAATTTTTGTTTCTTATTTCTCCATTTTAAAATTTTCCATTTTGAAAATTTTCCCCGGGTTTTTACTTAAGTTCCGTTTCTTATTTCTCGTTGTTAAAAATTTTCCTTTTTTCATTTTCCCGTTTTTTCTATTAAAATTCCGTTTCTTATTTCTGCGTTGTTAAAATTTTCCTTTTTTCTTTTTTCCCCCTTTTTTACTTAATTTTTCCCCTTTCTTATTTCTCCGTTTTAAAAAATTTTTTCCCTTTTGCTTTTTTTCCCGGGGTTTTTTATTTTAAACCCCTTTTTTTTATTTCTCCGTTTTTTAAAAAAATTTTTCCCTTTTGCATTTTCCCGTTTTTCTATTAAATTTTTCCTTTTTTTTTCCCCCCGTTTTAAAATTTTTTTCCTTTTTTTTTTTCCTTTTAATCTCCCAAAGCCCCCCCCTTTTTTAAAATTTTTTCTTTTTAAAAGGGTTTTTTTCCTTTTTATATTTTCCGGGGAACCCCAAGAATTTTTTCCCCTTTTTTTTTTTCCCCCTTTTTTTAATTCTCGTGTTTTTTTTTGCAAAAAAAAATGCCCCCTCTATAGTAAATTTTAGAAAAATTTTAAAAAAATTACGCAATTTTTTTATGCCCTTTTTTGAAAATAAAATAAAACTCTTAATGCTTTCATAATTTTTCCTCCAAAAGGGTTTTTTTGTAGAAAAAAAAAAAAATTTAACTTTTTTTGAAAAAATTAAAAAAGCCTTAAAAAAAAAAAATTTTAACTTTTATAAAATTGAAAAAAAGCAAAAAATTGGGGCATAAATTTTTCTGAGATTTTTCTTGTTTTTTCTCCATAGACTCATTTTGACCCCAATGGAATTTCAGCAGGTATCCGTTTCTTAAATTTCCCCACGTTCAAGGTATACTATTTCATGCTAAAATTTTTTTCCCTAATATAAAAATTGGGGAAACACTGAAATATTTTAGTATTTTTTAAAAACTAAACAGTTTTTTTTTTCAAATTTCAGAAATATTGCCCCCAAGGAAAATTAAACTTTTAAAAAAACCCCAATTACAGAAAAACCCCCGTTTAAAAACCAAATTTTTCAGCCAAAAACCATTTTTTATTTTTTAAATTCCTATTAAAACCAAATTTTCCCCAATTTTAAAATACAGTTTTTGGGGGAAATCTTATTTAAAATTAAAAACGGGGATTGGCCCCGTTTTAACCTGCTTATTAAGAAAAAAAAGATTATTTTTTCTTGATACAGCAAAATTATTCTGGGGTTGGGGCCAAAGTTTTAAAAGTTAAGATATTCAACCCTCTAACATTTACTTGTTAAAATTTTTTTTTTTAAGATAATATTTTTCCCAAATAAAATTTTTTTCAAAAAAACTTTTTAAAAATCCCCCTTGTATTTTTTAAAATTTTTTACCCAAAAAATGCCCCGGTTGCGCTTTTTTTGGGGAAATTAAGGGGGGCCAAACGATTTTCCCCCCCCGTATTCCCAAAAAAATCCAAAAACCGCGAATCCATCAGGGGGTGTTTTTTGAAAAAGCGTTTTATTTAAGGGCGTTTTTTTTTTCCCCCGAAAACGACCCGACAAATCGAAAAAGGTTTCAGTAACACAATCGTAAAAAAAAAAAACACACACGGAACCGGGGGACTTTTTTCACTAGCCGATACGAAAAAAATTTAAGGGCCTTTTTCCAAAGGGGGGCGATAGGGGTTATCGCCACGTTATATCGTGGGTAGCACGCCCCCTTTTAAATCGGGCGAAAATTTTTTTTTTTTGTTTTTGGGTTTTAAAACTTCGTAAAAAAGGCTTTAAAAATTTTATTTTTGGGCTCTTTGCGATTATTTTGGGGTTTGACTACAAAAAAAAAAAATGGGGGCTAAAAACTATGCCCCATTAAAAAAAATTGTTTTTAAATAGTTTTAAAAAAATTGCATTTTTTTATATAAAATTTTAATTTTTTTTTTCAAAAACCCACCCAAATTTTTTAAAAAATTTTTTTTTTTTTTTAAACTGTTTCCCCGTTTTTAATTTTAAAAATTTTTTTTTTAAAAGTCATTTAAAAAGTTAAACAAAAATTTCCCCCGCTCTTTTTTTAAAAAAATTAAAATTTTTTCAGGATTTTTATTACCCCCTTTTAAATAGTACGTAAAAAACCCCTTCAGAATGCCTTGTTTTAAAAAAATCGTGAACCCAGAACGTTTTTTTTAAAACCTCGTCCCCTTTTCCCCTTTTAAAAAAGTAAATATAAGAGGGGGAAAATTATGATAAGTAGTTTTTTTTTGACGAGCCATTTTTTAAAGGTTTTTCTCACGGAGAAAAAAAAACACGAAAATGGGGGAAAAGCCCGTTTCATGAACGATATCGGTGGGGGTGGAAAAAAAAGAAAAACCTAACGATACGATAAATCGTATGCCCCCCAAGCGATAGTGGGGCGATTTATCGGGGGCGTGTCCTTCAATGAAAAAAAAGCCCTAAAGGGGTTTAAAAAAAGGGGGAACTTTTTCCGTTTTTAAATTTTTTTTTTTGTTTTATGTCGGAAAAACTTTGTTCAACAAAATTCAATCCTCAAATATATTCTAAAATTTTATGGGGCTCGGAATTGGGGTCGAATCCCCGCTATTTTTTAATAGTTTTTTTTTAGGACGCATCCCCGGCGACCCCAAAATTTAAAAAACCCCGTAATTTTTTCTTATTTGCAGGAAAAATTCAGTGTGACTCGTTAGTTTTTTTTAAAACAGAACCTCGATTATCCGGGCCCCAAATTGGGGGTGGCGGTAGATCGATAATGAAAAAATTCCCCAAAAAAGGTTTTTTTTAAAAAGTAAAATTTTTTTAAAAAAAGGGTCGTCCGGGGGTTTTTCCCAAAATAATGAAAACCCCCTTTGAGTCGTATAAAAAGGGGCTTTTTTGTATTATGGGGTTTTATTAGACCCCAAACAATTTTTAAAAGGGAAAGGAAAAAAAACATTTAAAAAAAAAAAATTTTTTAAAAAAAAATTTTATTTTTAAAAATCACCTTTTAATCATAGAGAAAGGGGGAAAAACCCAAAAAAAGTTTTTTTTTTGGGGGGGGAGGTTTGGTGCATGGGGTTTTTCCGGGGTTTTTTTTGCTTGATCAGAAACCCTCTTATAAACCTTCGTCAATAAACAAACACAGACAGAATTTTTTAATTGAAAAAAAACACCCAGGGCGAAGGGGGGAATCGAACCCGCACCAGGTACAGTGGGGGGCTGTTAGCGTAATGGGCTGCGTCAAACCCCTAGGCCATAGGGGCCCCAAAAACCCCAAAAAGCACTTTTAGTGATTCGCATTCCCCTTCGACGACGATTTTAAATGAACGTCTCCAAGAGGGTTTTTTTTTCCCCCTTTAGCGACATATTTCAGTTTCCCCGGCGAAAATCGAAAAAAATTTTAAAAATTTAAAATTTATAAATGCAGTTTAGGGGCCCCCATAAAAAGTTTTTTTTTTTTTTTTTAATTGATAGCTGGATGCTTTTTTTAAAATATTTTGAAGAATAAAAAAATTTCGTAAAAAAGGAAAATTTAGTTTTTTTTTTGATGTGGGGTATTTTTAGTGCATTTTCCCCAAATTCCCCATACAGGGTAATAAAAGTAGGGGAAACTCTAAAAACGGGAAAATTCCTTTTTTTATCTTTTCGCCCCCTTTTTTCGGACATTTTTGTTTTAGAAGGAAAACCCTTTTTTTCCCCAAAGAAAAAAAACCGTTTTCTCTTTTCGCTCGGGGTTTTTTCGGACTTTTTTCCTTTTTTTTGAAGGAGAAACCCGAAAATTGGGGAAAAAAAACCCTTTTCCCCTCTCTTCGCTCGGGTTTTTTCCCGGCTTTTTTCCTTTTTTTTAAAGGGGAAAACCCTTTTCCCCGAGGGAAAAAAAAAACCCTTTTTTATCTCTTCGATCGGGGGGTTTACGGACATTTACCGTTTTTAAAAGGGAAAAAAACCCCTTTTCAAAATAAAAAAAACCCTTTTAAAAACCAATACGGGAAATTTTCCTTAAAACAAAAAATTTTTTTCCCCCTAAAATTTTTTGGGTTTTTTTTTTAAAAGTGTACTACGGGGCTTCAATGTGAAAAAAAACTAAATCTTTAAAATTTAAAAATTTAAAATTTTTTTTTTTTAATTTTAAATCTGTAGATTGGCTTAAATACAAAGAAAAAGTGAAATAGCCGAAAAATTAAAATTATTAAAATTCCATTGAAAATTCTTAGTACAAACAAATTCAAAAACTGTTAACCGAATTTTTTGCATAATATTTGTTTACTTTTTAAAATTTTGTTTTTAAATTTTTAATTAAAAAAAAATTTTTTAAAAAGCAAAATTAAATAATTTATTATTAAAGGTTAAAAAGAAAATTAAAAAAAAGATAAAGGTAAGTTATATTTTTTACAACATTTTTATGGAAAAATATGAACAATTTCGGGGTTGGCCCCGAAATCTACCGCATGCGTATTGTGTTTTTGTAGCTATAGTTATGTTGCTTGAATAAATGTTTTTGAGAAAAAATACCCCTTTTTTTAAATCGAGTGCAATTTTGAGGATAATAAAAACTATTTAAAAAAAAACAGGGGATAGTAAAATAATTTACACTTCGCCAAAAAAAATTTTTTTGATTTTGTTTGAATTTTTATAATGAAAAATCGTGTTTACAAAAATCTTGTTAAAAGAAATTTTCAAGTGTAAAAAAATTTTAATTATAACACATATTTTAAAAATTTTTTTTTTTTAATATAATTAATAAAATTTGGTGGGCATTGAATGTGTATAAAAAAATCCAGAATTTTTTTTTAATTTTAGAAAAAATTTTTTTATTTATATATACTTTTTACTTTTTTTAATCTTTTCTTTCTAGCTTAAATTCATCATTATAAAAATATGCTTCCTTATGAATTTAAGATAAAAAGGGGGGCGTTTTTTATTAAAAAATGCCTCAAAATTAACTAATTTTTAAAGTTATGCATTAAGCACACCCTGTAAGCTTTTAAAAAGGGGCAGGATAAAAAAGCTGACATTTTTCTCAAATCTACCGATTGAGGGAGGGTCTCCTTAAAACGAAGAAGCTTTAGCAAAAAATGTTGTAATTTTTTAAATATTCAAAATTTTAAGTACGTATGAGTAGGGACCCAGGCAACTTTTTAAAGGCGACCGGACTTTGGAAAAAGTTTAAGGTGTACATACTGTAATGTAACGTGTGCTACACTAGGACTTGGGAGAGGAATCGTGATTTAAACCACAAAATTTATGGTTCCGATAACAAAATTTACTTTAAAAAACTCAAAAGGGTGATTTTTTAATATTTTCTAAGAAAAAAAATCGCTAGAATGCCCCTTTCAAAAAATAGTTTATATTTTAATTGCCTTTTACATTTATAACAATGAAATTAAAAGTAACTTTTTGTTTTTTTTTTTAAAAAAAGCATTTTTGTTTCCCGTTTGTTTAGATTTTTTTTTCCGAAAAAAATGTCAAAATAGCATTACAATGGCTAGTTCTTGATGCTCTGGGCATTTTTTTCAGCAAGGGGTTAAAGTATAATGAACCTATCATAAAATCCATTAGTATATTTTTTTGACCCATAATCCATTGTTTATCAACACATTAAAAATTTCCTTTTTAATCTTTTTTTAATTTGGTTTAAAAATTTCGACACCCTTCGCCAATACCCCCCCCTGTGCTTTTGCACAATAATTCAAACTAACAATAACCTTCGTTTGGGGCCGCTTAATCGTTTATTCTATAAACCAGTTATTTATTTTTATCCGGTTCAGTAAAGACCTATTTTCCCCATTTCCCAAACCCCAAAATTTGTCTTTGGTTTTTTTGTACTGTGTTTTTGCCTTTTTTGGTTTCTCATTTGATAAAAAAATTTTTAATTTTAAAATGTTTAATTAAAATATAAAAAAAAAAATTCAAATGATACTCTAATATGAAATTTAAAAATTTAATTTTTTTGGAAAAATTGAAATAAGTGCAAATGATACAAAGGTTTAAAAAAATTTTAAACAGTTTTTTTTTTTCCCCTTTTTAAAAATTTTTTCATCACTGAATATATTGTAAGGTAAACTGCAGAATTTTGGTTTATGCAAAGCGATATGTCATGTCAGTGATTTGAAAAAACCATTTTTTTTTTTTTTATTTTAAAAAGCAATAAAAATCCCCCAGTACAGCTCGACAAAATCATTAAAGTAGAGTGGGGTTAACGGGTTTAAATTTTAAATTTTAAAATAACCATTGTTCTTTTTTTAAAAACATGCATAAAAAATCAGTTTAAAAAAATTTTTTTTAATTATCATGACATTGCTTAAAACTACAAGTTATCAAAAAGGGTAAATTACTATATAACCTAACTTGGTTATAGCGTATTTAAAGGGGCCTCAAATATATGACATAAATCTAGTAACATATTAAACAATGATTTAAAAGTGTAAATCGTGTAAAATATTTTGATATACTCTTCTAATTAAAGTTAAAATGATTTTTTTTTTAAAATCAGGCTTATTTATATAAAATAACATTTTTAGCGTTGAACCCCAAAACCAAGGAGTTTCTTTAAAAAAATTTTTTTATAAGCAAGATATTATAACATAAAGGGCTGAGAAAATTTTTAAGGGGACCAAACTTTAGGTTTTTAAAAACAATTGCATTGAAACCGATTTGACTGTATATAATATTTGACTTTTAAGAAGTTTTCATTTCAAACCTGCTTACATTTTTTTAAACCTAATGAGTATTTATACCATTCCAAATAGGGGATATGTTTTTGCATAAATTTAAAAATTCATTACTTTTATCATGTAAATTTATAAAATTTGATAACCATGAAGCCAATTTGGGGTTAAATCATATAGTTGTTATTTGAATCATATCATTCCAAATCAATTTTTCCGATATTGTTGCCTTATTTATATACAGGTATATATTGAACTCAAAAACACATCATTTTCTTGAATATTATATGAGCTGCCTTTGGTTTTCGGTGACATCCTAAAAGATCAAAAGTAAGTGTAACTGGGCACACTATAATAGAGTAGGAAGTTATCGGCAGATTTCTGTCAGCTGTACATTAAATTTTTTGATAATATGGGGGCTACTGATCATAGAGACAAGCACCCCAGTTGGGTGCCTACATTGCGGAAAAATAACTCTTTTGAGGACAAAAAAATTAAAAAAGTACAACTTCAAAATTCGACCTCTTTTATCTGGAATACGTTAAAAGAACAGTACGTACAAAAATTTCTCCAGCTAGATCCTAGTCTTGTTTACAAAAAAAAAAATCGAAATCAGTCATTTTTTGGGAAATTCCCGGCGTTTTTTTAAACTGGAACCTGCAGTAATTTAAAAAAGCAAAAATTTGCAACCCAAAAAAAACAAAAAGGAAAATTTGGGCAATCCTAATTTTCAGGAAAATTTCAAATTCGTAAAAATTTTGATATATAATATAAAAAAAAAACTAAGCCTTGTCAGAATTCAAATTTGTTCTAGAGCTCTTTTCGTCCCCTTTCAGAAATTTCGGTTTCAGAGATAATTTAACACTGAAATTCAATTTTTTTAAAAACAACAAATCAGCGTGTAAATTGGACATTTCGGATTTGCGGTTCAAGACTTCCGGCTCCTCTGTCCTAAGTTTTATTAGTTATGAACATTTTCGACTATCCAAAACCACCTCTTTTCCCAATTGATCAATAACAAGGCCTACTGTTGTGATTAAAAATTTAAATAATTAAAATTAATTTTCATAATCAAAAAATTTTTCATTCATGATGTATTTGTTTCATTTTTAAACTAAATTTTTTTCTTTCCTCAAAGATAAAAATTTTGCTTGACGAAAAAAGTAAGTTCCCGCAGATTCGTAGGGGACACATTCAACGGCCGCATATCTTAGGACAATGACATAAGATCTTAGACTATGTGTGGGGGTGGGCCCGTGGAACCATAGAGGATTCATTGAGACTATTGGCGTTTTTGGGGAAAATGCCCACAGATATCCTAGAGGTCGGTAAAGTTGTACGGGATTTGGCCTAGGAACAGTAGTATCAGAAAAAAGGGCGGATCAAAAAACCCCCTTTTAACTTTTAAGGGGGGGAAAAAACAGTCTGCACCCCAAACACCTGTTTTAAAAAATTGTAAAAGCGAAAAAGCAGGGGGGAAACAGTGTGGAGGGATGCAGCTGAAATTCCCCGGATGTAGTTTTTATCGTTGCACTAAGGGGGCTATTGCGGGTGTAGAACAAAGTCAAAAGAGAGTCGAGTAGGCCCCAACGCAAAACCCTAAGAGACTGGAGTTTATGGGTTCCGACAGGAGTATATAAATTAAAAAGAAAAAAAAGATGATGTAAATGGGGATGAGAACTCTAACTGTTAGCGATACTCGCTGTGTCTGCATTTTTGGAAAATTACCGTTTTTAGGGACCAAATGGAGAATACGTGGACTTGACAAAAGTAATTGTTCTCTCGGACAAAATTGGTCGAGAGGTAAATTTTCAAAATGTCGGGAAAGGGGGATAGGGTTGTTTACGATTCCGCAAGTTTTTTACAATGGGACAACGATCTGAAACCAAATTGCACGGAAATTAACTATTTTAAGCAGAAATTTTAGGAGACTTGTCGGGTGTTTAAATTAAAATTTCCATCATCGCGATATGTACCCCCCTCTTCTAGCGGGAAAAAGGAACTGTCAGAAAATTTGTGAAAAGCGATGTCTACAAACCCCATTAAAAACGTTTTGGTGTTTTTCCGTGTAAAAAAATGGGTGGCTTCGGAACCCAAAAAATTTGTTTGGATTACCGCCCAAAAGAAAGGTTTGATTTGGGGGTGTTTTACGATTTAAGGGGAAAGTTTTAAACGAAAGAAAATTTTAGACGCATTGCATTATTTATAAATAAAATACTTTTCTAAAAAAACCGGGAAAAAATTTCAAAAAAATCAAAATTAAATGAAAAAAAATTCAATTTGACATAATTAAAAAAAAATTTTTAGTTTTAAAAGGCTATCGATTTTGGGTTTTTTTTTGTCCACTTTTTTTAATATTATG
>JAFNEN010002212.1:0-18767 GCA_019343175.1 Oedothorax gibbosus
TTTCGCTTCAACTGTAGATTTTTAAAAACGCTTGCCTTTAGATATTTCACGAGAGTGATAATTCGTATCTTCTACGTTATATAATCAAGAGTTAGGGTTAGTTTTGATTTCTTTACACTAGAGCTACACTAGGGATATTGATGACGGGTATCGTAATTTAGAACCACAGTCGCGTTATCATCAAGATTTATGACGAATAACTGTAAAATAAAATGCGGTTGAAATTTTTTTAAGCCGCTCTTCACGATCAGGAGTCGTTTACTCTAATCACGTCATACGCATATTATACTTATTTAACACAATTTATTCCATTGAAATTATACTTGACAAAATGCCAATATTCAAGTATGGTCGGTGTCGACCTCATCACTTGACCATGGTTCGAAATTACGAGGCTTGTATTGGCTGCGTAGAGTCAATATAAGTAAGATGCATACTCAAAAATACTACGGATGATATGTGGTTGGTTGGTTGGTTGGTAGACATATATATTCAGGTTTGTGTGCTTGGTCTAAGACCCGCTTATAAACCTTCGTCAAGTAATACAGACACAACACACACACATAAATGGATCCATCTAATTTTTAGAGACAGAGGCCAACTAGAGGAACCCCAGAATTGGCTTGTCACCCCCAGAGGTATTGATTTGGTATGGGAACTTGGAGGACTTTGTGACCACGACGGATTTAACATGCACCAGTCACCATTAGCGTACACGGGGGTCTTCGGAAGGCAGCGGGACTCGAACTCGCAACCTTAGGTATGCCAGTCCAAGACCTTACCGACCAGGCTATCCCGCCCCATGATATGCGGTGTAAGCAAGCCTTGAGCCAAGCAATAAACCAGCTATACAAACCCATCCAATCAAAGTGTGGTTATGGCCGTAACTAGATTCGTAGTTGATTAGGGACACAGTTCTAAATCACCCAAAAATGTTGTACAGTTTCAATTAAAGTGGCTACAACTTAATTAAGAAATAGTAAAATATAATTTTATATAAAATTGATTATAGATGTTTTAAAATAGATTATATTATTTATGTAGAAAAATGACACATTAATTGCAACCACTATTCTTTCTACAAAATGCATATGTGTTATCACTCAAACTAAAATATTACTTAGCGAAATACATCAAATATTGAAAGGAGTACTCTTAAGTCAACTTATTTGAAAAGGACCTCTTTATGGGTTTTAATTTAGTTAAATCTTATCCATTTATCAGGCGCCGGCTCGACTGTGGTTCTAAATTACGACGCCAGTCGCCAATTGGCCCTCATATAGCTCTAGTTTGACGGTATTTCAAACTAACCCAACCAAACTTTCCCATTTAAAGAAAAAACTCGCATTCCTAGAGATATATATCGTGTACTTTGCCTACTGTAGGTTTAGTGCGCCTTTTTTTCAACCAAACTTAATCCCAAATAGTTTTAAATCATGCGTTTTTGAACTGAAACACCATGCGTAACTTTTGGGGCAAGTCAAAAAGGCATGCAATGTTTTCGGTGTCGCATGCGCATATATATTGTCTGTGGCGCATGCTCAGTACCTAAAGAAGTTTACGTCCGTTGTCAAGTATGGAAAATATGTAGTTTTTTTTAAAAAATCATCAAATGGATCTAAACCATTTTTTTACTATATATGAATGTGTGCAACGCATATAAAGAAAACTATTCAATAAGAAAAAAAAATTCAGTTTTTAAAAGTGCAATTTGTCCCATTTACAGAGAATGACCCTAGTGCGAATTTAAACAGAAGCTTTCCATTTCTATTTTAATTTTCCTTTGTAATCTCATTTACAAAAACAATACTTTCAAAATGGCAGCGGTTGCCTATTTTTACACTGAGCATTCCGTCCGTTTATTTAAAGCCACTGAACTTAAACTAAAACAAAAAAAAATAAGGAAATTAAAAATAACGGCTTTAAAGGTTATTTTCTTTCATCATAATAATTATAAACCAGTAAGCACTTGACCAATAACCAATGGGAATGTTTCAGATGATGTGGCGTTCTTCTTTTAATTTTTCCTCTTACTGCGATTCCATTGGTTGCTTTGGTTTCACGTACTGCGATTTCATTGGTTGCTTCTGTTTCACTCTCAAAATGGCCGATATAGATGAAACGAAATTTTTATTTCTATGCAAACTTTCTTTAACAAATGTTTTGTACAACCAACAGCTCAGCAAGAAGTTGGTATTTAAAAAAATTAGCAAGTAAAATATTCTTAGAAAACTCATTTTCGAATACCAAAACAAAAGTTATTCCAGACAACAAATGAAAACAAATCGTTAAAGCTGTTGCCATCCACGACGTGAAACAACCCCTTAGAACTAAGATTTAACCAATAGAAATCTAAAAATACGAATAAAATTTACAAACCGAAATGGTTACTCACATATGTTCCCAAGTCACGTGGGTTTCTAGAATGGCAGTCTTTTGGCGTTCTTTGGAGACGTACATAAATTCCGTTACGCTCAGAGGGGGGTGGGAGGGATATGCTCCAACGTGACGGATCGTGACATGGAGAGGGGGGGGGGGGGTAATCGCTTGCGTAACGTAACGATTCGAAAATTTCCAATTTTGCTATTAAAATCTGTTCTACATAAAATAAAGTTTTTGAGAAAAAAAAATTGAAATCTTTTTTTTATAGGAAACACTTTATTTCAGAAAGAGAATGGGAATATTATTATATGCAACAACGTCGGCATTATTAGTCTCCTATATTTTACAGACCTTTTCGTAACGGTACTTCTGACACTATCTTGACCAATTAGAGGACTTGCAGCTACCTGGACGAGCACCAAAAAACCCAGATCTAGACAGTTCCGATTACTCTCAGACCCCCTTTTTTAGAAGACATTAGGAGGGAGGGGTCAAAAAAGTTAAAATTTTGCGTGACATAATTTATGTACGCCCCCTTTTTTGTTTCTGTTTTTTTTTTCAAAATATTTTTTTTCCTCATACTTAATCATAAATATTTGATTACATTGGTTCAATTTCAAAATTCTTTTTTTTTATTTTAAAATTTCTTGCGAATTGAAAAAAGACTGTAGGTTAAAAAGAATTTTACAAATCCGAGGGGTACGTACATTTCAAACAAAAAAAAAAGATTTTTTTTAATATGGCCATTAGAACGAAAGTTAGAGAGAAGGATGAAAACATCCACCACGTTATAGTACAATAACCAAGTTATATTACAACAACACTCTACAAAAACCTACTTTATTTTTTTATTATTTTAAGGATTTTTTAATAAAAAGTCCACGTAATTCCATTTTTCAAGTACTCTTAAATAGACGTACAAAAGCAGAGAAATAATCTGATACCTATAAACAAGATCTTAAAAAAATTATTTATTATTACGATAAAACTTATCGAACATACATTGAGGAAGCAGATCTACGGCAAAATAACTATACAAAGAGAATTCATTGTCCAAACAGCTGCGATAAGTTGTCGAAAATAGCACACTTTTTCGCCGAAATAGCGATTCATCCCAACTTCTTTTTTATACCACTAGATTGTCGGCCTCATATGTTCAAGTCGTTGTGAAAAAAACTCGCCAAATGGTCGCAATCAATTGACTCGGGTCAAATCTGACCCGAATCACGTGACCATGCGGGGGTCGCTTTTAGGTTTGCCAATGCGTAGTCCAATCTATATACATAAAAGGCAACTTCCGTTTGTCTGTATAAAACACGAGATCTAAAGAACCACGCAACAGATCGTTACGAAATCTCCGGAACAAACATAGGCTAATAATTTTTCAAATCAGACCATTCCTTCTATCGTTTTCGAACGTTTTTATTCGAATTTTCTGAAAAAACTACACCACTTTGGCTCAAATCCGATCTTTTTTTACTTTCCTGATGCCATAGGCTGAAAAAATTAAATAAAACTTTTAACGAAAACCATAGATATCATAATTAAAGTATTAGATTGGCTGATCACGTGACCTTCAATGCTAACGACGGGACGCGCATGGAGGCTTTTTTTTTTGGGGGGGGGGGCATAATGGCCAGTGTTGCTGCCACTTTAAGGAGAAAAATACTACGAAATAATACCATTTCTTTCTAAAATTACAAAAAAAAATACTAGAAAGGATTTAAAGTAACTAAAAATATCCCAAAATGCAGCTAGTATTTTTACGATATTTTTTTGTAATTTTAGAATAATTCTAAAATAAATTCTAAAATGTTTCACGGAGGATCTGGCAATAGTTTTGCGGTTTTGTTTGCGTGTCTATTTTGATGTTTTCAACAATGTTGCCAGCAGTTTTAAAAGAAAAAATACAAAAAAAATACCATTTAATTCTAAAATTACAAAAACATACCATAAAAATACTAGCAAAGCGTTTCACGTTTTTTTAAAGTCACTAAAAAGATTCCAACATGCAGCTAGTATTTTTACGACGTTTTTTTTTAATTTTTGAATAATTCTAAAATAAATTCTAAAATTACAAAAAAATGTCGTAAAACTACTAGCTGCATTTTGGAATCTTTTTAGTGACTTTAAAAAAACGTGAAACGCTTTGCTAGTATTTTTATGGTATGTTTTTGTAATTTTAGAATTAAATGGTATTTTTTCGTAGTTTTTTTTCTAAAACTGCTGGCAATATTGTTGAAAACATCAAAATAGACATGCAAACAAAACCGCAAAGCTATTGCCAGATCCTCCGTGAAACAACCCCATTAAGTTAAAAGTTTAGTTATAAAGTTTAAAGAGTATATTTGTATTTTAGAATAATTCTAATCGTAAAAATACTAGCTGCATTTTGGAGTATTTTTAGTTACTTTAAATCCTTTCAATAATTTTTTTTGTAATTTTAGAAAAAAATGGTATTATTTCGTAGTATTTTTCTCCTTAAAGTGGCAGCAACGCTGGTCATTATGCCCTCCAAAAAAAGCCTCCATGCGCGTCCCGTCGTTAGCATTGGTAGTCACGTGATCAGCCAATCTAATACTTTAATTATGATATCTATGACGAAAACATTTAAAATTGAAAATGTTTATGTTATTCTGTTGCCTGTACCTTCAGAAACTAATTTCATTATTTGAAAAATAATTGACATGTTTCAAGTGACGTAATTCCGCCAGTCTCCATTCCCGGATTTTATTGTGGGTTTATCTGATGATTTTTTAATTGATTTTTATGTTGACTGCATGTATGCATATTTAAGCAATAAGTGTATAGTTAAGCTATTACTGAACTATGATGGTTAATAAAGGGCATCGCACTAGAGCTGAATATTAGTGTTTTATGTATTTAATTTTCCGGCAAATACGTTGCCAAACTCGCCAAATTATTAACTAAAACTCGCCAAATGGGCAATTTCTTTTATAAATAATTTATAATCTGGTCGGTTGTTCGAAGGTCATTGTGTTAGAGCTGTATTATGGGTGTGTTTGTGGCTATATCTATTTTCTCGCCAAATTATTTCCCAAAACGCGCCAAATGAGCTAAAAGATTTTATGTATTTATGAGGGAATTGGGATGACATTTATGAGTGCATTTTATAGCGTATTTTTCATTTTGGAATTTTAAGGCAATGAAACGGGATTTTATACTTTATAACGAGTAGGAACAATAACATAAGTTTAGATCCTATAACAGGTTATATGGTACACATATTTGGAACGATTGATAATTTTTAATCCGTGCGAAGAACGGTTAAATTTGTAGCGTTATTATTGTATTTATTTTCATTCAATTATTATTGTATTTATTTTTCATTCAATTATTATTGTATTTATTTCATTCATTATTATTGTATTTATTTTTCATTCAATTATTATTGATTTTCATTCAATTTATTGTATTTATTTTCATTCAATTATTGTACATATCGCATTGATTTAGTACTGTATACATTTGCATTGAATTCTTAATTTTTCAGCATTTGTATTGAATTATGGTAGAAATTTGTATATCTGCTTATATTGTATTTATATCTACAAGTGTCAAAAAAAAGTTACTTAATTTATTATAGAACTCCCTTGAATTTATTATAGAACTCCCTTGAATTGCGTTAAATAAATGTTTGAGACCCTTTAAGATTTAGCTGTTTTTCCATTTTTATTCTTACTGATTTTTTTCACTTAAATATGTATTCTTTTTAATTTGAGCTTCTTATCAAAGGTATTTTTGAAATTAATATAATCATTATATATCAAGTTGGGTAATTAAATGGAAAAATTACTGGGTAATCTTCATATCTTATGTAACTAAAATGAAAGAAAAAAAATAGTTTAATTGACTGTTAAATTATTTTTCCACCTCTACCCGTGCAACGTCGGTATAACAGCTAGTCTATTTAATGTCTCTGACTTTGCCTATTGAGTTTTTGAACCTATTCGTTAAAAAAAAACTTAATCATATTAACTTAATCATACAAATCAAAAATTTAAGTAATCTTATATAATTTTGATTGTATATGCTGAAATTCAAATTACAAGAAATTTAACAAACGATTTTGTGTTTCGAATTTGCGAAAGAAAATAAAAGTTGAGTATTTTGTGATAATCGATTAAATTATTTAGAAACTTTTTTCGTGAATTTTTTTTTGAAGTGAATAAATATCTTTAAAAAGGGTTTCTAAGTGACAGTTATTGTATCAAATTTTTCCTTTTTTTCAAAAAAAGAACATTGATTCGATGTTTTTATAAATATAAATTGTAAATTACATTATTAATTTAAACTTAAAATAATAAATTCGGCTTAAAAATTTCTTTTCCATCTCAGACTGAACTTTTTTTCCAAACGATTTTGCTAAAATTAAATTAATTGGAAGAAATCTTACAGGTTAATCTGAATGAATTAAATTGTATATGGAATAAAATATATACTGTACACTGCACAAACAAAGCAATTTTTAGTTTTAGAGAAAACATTTTTTTTTTTAAATGAACGAAAACAATTTTTAAAGTTTAAACTAAAAATATTGATAAAAGTACTTTTTTTCTGCATCCGTTAGAAGATTCTTGCCACTTTTATAGAAAAAATTGCAATTTCTAAGTAATTTATTAAAATCAAATCACGGCACACTATAGGTTTAGTTTAAGACATTTTGATCTTAAGATAGATTTGAATTTCTCAAAAAAGTTTTATGGTGATTTTTATTTTGTCTTTTTTTATTTTAAAAGTGGCATCAATTCAAATAACAGAGCGTTTCTTTCGAATAAAAAAGTTAAGTATCGTGTATTATAATAGATAATATGTTAAGTATGTTTCCTAAAACATTTTTGAAAAGAAAATACGTAGAAGTTGGCATGCATAAATCGAATACGGGCATTTTATTGTTTATGCCCGGTGTCGTATGCAGTTAGAAATGCTCTTATTTTAGACTCAAGAGTTTATTGATAATGGAATAGAAGTCCATGATTATGAAATGGCTGTCTGTAACAGGTGCTTTCATGATCCGTAAGTATAAAGGTTTGATTAAAAAAATATTAATTAATCTTTTTAATACTTAAAAAAGTACAATAAATTTAATTGGCTTGTAATCTATTAGTAATATAGTATATTTTTGCTTTTAAATATTCTATTTTTAATAAGAATGCTTCTGAAGAAAAAAGAATGACAAAATTAGTTTTTTTAATTTTTATCGAGAAAAGGGAACAGCTGTGACTTGTCTCGATTTGGCGATTTCAGTTATGTTTCCAGGCAGCAAAATCCTCCCTAATTTAGTAAAATTCCTGCTTAACTTAAATAGAACGTTATAAGTATACACTCTCAGAAACGAAAAAACTTTTTTTCTGAGAGAGTAGCAATACTACATTAAAATTTCACTGCCGCTAATAGATTTCCCGGCTCCTGTATTACTGCTGATCCCGAATTTTTATATTTTTAACAATAATTACATAAATAGCTATTTTCTATTTAAAGTAACCCACCAGTCTGTCTGAAATACGGACGTGAACAAGTCTTTATGGAGCCTACAAATCCAGTATCGACGTATATAAATGGAAATATAATACCTCGAAACTACATAATACAAGACGTCTTACTATTTTTATTGGAACTGGTCTCATCGCAGGTTCTTAAATCGAATCCCAGCATGATGAATTGTTATAAACTTCTCTGGAGAATGAGAACCATACCTTACGTTAGATTGGACGAGCTTACAGAATTCGCCGAGAAATACTGGATGAATTACAGATGCAAAAGTTGTTGCAGTAATCTTCGAAGGGCTTTGTATTTTTATGAGAATATGTTTCCAGATTTGACAACTGGACCCGTAACTCCTAGATCTTTGAAGCATCTTAGCAGGTGTACAATTCGAAAGTCTTTGAACAGAGATTCCCGAGGAAAATTGGAAATAATAGAGCTCCAAGTACCAATCGAACTTAAACAATACTTGAGATTGGAATTTTAAATTTTGTTTTTTATTGTATTTTGAATGTCTAAATACTAATAGCTAGGATTCATTTATTTTATATCCTAATGTTTGGAACATATGTTCATGGACATGTTTATTGGTTGAACATTTGAACATGTTGTTCTCCTTGGAAACATATTTCAACAACTAAAAATTGACAAAAAGTTATGGCACTTTTCCATTTCGCCAAACAAAATCTTTGGTGACAAACGGAATTTTCTGGAGACAAAACTCAGTATACACATCTGACGGTTACCGTTGGGAAATATTCCGATTGGTATCGGTGAATGTACACTTTTAGCGACTTCATCACTTGCACTAGCGAAATGGAAAAAAGCACCAAAGTTTGTTACTGCTAATGTTCATTATTATTGTAGAGGTGCATAAAAACAAAGCATCAATAATATTTTTCATGCATAAGAAACATACAGTGTAAGGATGTACAAGTATGAACACTTATGAGAGGCTAAGTTCAGCAAAATAGCTGTTTAGCATTAAACAAAAATTTCATTTAATGTTTCTTGGTGTTTTACAATTTACAAGAATAGAACAATTTTCTATGTTAACGTTCTAAGCTTTTCGTTTTAAACTTTCTTCCAAACTTCACTTATTTGACTTGGTCCTAACTCCTGACCTTGTAAAAGAATGCTGCGTTAAATATTAAATTTAGTTGCGTAATATAAGTAAATTTTTCATTAAGAAATTAATTGAAATTTTGGTATTGATAAACTTCAATCTGGACTCATGTTATATTCTATTCCTTGTTCAGAAATATTTTAAGCTTAAAAGTATTAATACTTAAAAATTTGTAAAAACTAACTGCAAGTCCAAAAGGCAATCCATTTTGTCAAATACACTTTGAGAAAGTAACTATTAAATGATACTTAATGTTTCTGCTTCTTTTATTCAATAAATTATATTACATATAACATTATAAATCACAAAAATCTTACGTAACATAAATTCAAAAATTTTAAATAATGCCATTTTTTTTATTAAATGTCGATTTGATATAGCGATCTTTTCCAAAATTTGCCTACTAAACTTATAATTATGTATTTCTTTAAGCAATGTTGATTTAAAAACGCTCTTTGAAATTTAGTTTTGAACAATTGAAACGTATATTTCAACGTATATAACATTATTATTATAGACATAAAGTGCTTTTCACACAGAAAGTCTGCATATGACTTTATCAACTAAGTTTAAATATTGTAGTATCAAATTATTTTCTATATGCTTGTCACTAATAGGTGAACAACCTATAAAAAAAAGTAAACAGGTGTTTGTCAGCATATCTGGGTTTCAATAGAATTCATTTGTAGCTTTGTTTGTGCAGTATTTCTTGCTAAAAGTTATTTTAGTTTGGTATTTTAAAAACATTGTCTTTTGTTTCATGTAAAATAGGTAAGTAGGCAGTAGGTTTGTTGGTATTTCGGAGAATAGACTTAAAGTGTAGGTTTTTTTTAGTTGGGTTGCTACACGAGGATATATTTTTGTGTTAAACAATATGCTGAAATAAAACATTCATTTGAGTATAATATTTTTTCAATAATTTTTTTATTAAAAAAAGCACTTATGTCACTTTGATAAGCATTACATTTTCTTGAAGCATTTAAATCTCATTTTCAAAATATGTATTAGGTATAAAAATTTATTGTCATTTAAAATTACATACTGTATTGCAACTAACAGAAAAACATCGAGTAACTAATAAATTTGCAATCAAAACTAAAAACGCATATTTAAAATGTGTTGTCTTGGGTTCTCTCGCGGCAAAATTAAATCTCGGCATACTTTAACAACCACAAAGAGCTCAGATTCATTATAATCTGAGCGTCAAAATTGGTAGCGAGAGTCGCCTAGAAGGTGCCACAGAAAAATGGCTCGCAGTTCTAGGGAATATGTCGAGTTTGTAATTGCTTAGACGCAGCCCCATTGAAAAAAAGTGTTGCTTTTTAATTGTCAGTCATTTTAATACCTTAGCATCGAGAAAAAAATCATTTAACAATCAAAACATTGTTTCTTTTTAAAAAATTACCATAAGAAACAGCCTAAGAAAATTTTACAATATATCTATGTTTTTGAGATTATTTCCATTAAATTAAAACTTTTTTCCATTAAATTAAAACTTTTTTCCATTAAATTAAAACTTTTTTCCATGAAATCTTAAAGAAAAAATAACTATTCTGTCTATTGGGAGTCATTTTCGCAAAACCACTTAAATATGACGTATTCTACGTACAACATTCAAATCCTTTAAACTAAGAATATACCATATACATATAACTTTTTTTTATTACTTCTTAAAAGAATTTTCTCTCATTACATCGATAGTGAGTTCCCAAAGGGAAACCCCACCCCATAATTCGGAATACAATGAGCCATCTAACTCTCCATATAATTGGCCCTGACTACCAAGAAATCGACATTGTTTGGCTTCTATTTACGTGGGTTTCCAATAGCTTTTTATTGACTAGGCAAGTGTTTACCTGTAATCGATAAACAAAAAACTTTTATATAAGTGTAGGCATAATTTGAGGAAGGTTTTTCAAACAGCTGTGGCAAATAACATAATGCCAATTAATATTTCCCAGCAAGATTTTAATGGGTTTTTTAATCTTTTAATGTATTTTATATTCAGATTAAATGTAGATAATTACATTTAAAATGTTATATCGTTGTTTTAAAGTTAAAAGAAAAATATTTTTTTATAATATCGTGCAAAAAACTAACTTTTTCAAATCAATAATCGTGGCAAAAGTGATGCTTTTAACGAAATTGTGTTTCAAAGTTACCTTTAAGCACTAGTGCTACAAAGTAAATAAGAGCATCTGATAGCGTAAAATTTTTTCTTTATTTGAGCGTGATATTTATTCGGCGGCTTTGTGTTTGGTGTAAAATTCTTTATTTGAACGTGATTCTTTATTTGGCGTCTTATTTCCAATGCCAATTAAGAAATACTTTTTGCACGTGATTTTAAAAATAATCATTAATATAAATAGTCACCTTCAATCATTTGAACGTGATAATAAAATAATTAATAAGCCAATCAAAAATGCAATTAATTAAATACTTTTTTTGCACGTTATTATAAACAAGAAAGTTCATAAAGAACTAAAATAGCCTACTTTCCTGTTACTAAATACTTACTAAAGTTCTAATCGGAAAAAACTAGGTTCTTACAGTAAATATCATCAACAGCCGTTTCTACACTAGATTTATACCAGATTAAAAAAAAAAATCGAAACACAGCATCCAGCTAATAATTTAAACTTCTAAAAGCCAAAATCAACTATTTTCCTTAATATTATTTCGCAAATTAATTAAATATTATTTATCGTCTGCTCGCGATTTATTTGTAGTTCGAAGAATAATTAAATATTTATTAATAACAAAAGTAATGAAACTCCAAACTGCATTAAAAAAAATAAGAAATGTAAATTAAAACTAAGCATAATGTATGCAAAAGTATGCTTGCCGCTTTCTTGTTAGATAATTAATGAACAATCAAAGAATCAATTGTGCTACATTTTATGACGTCATTCCAAACTGATTCATGAAAATATTATTTTGCTTCAAATATATTTAAATAAATAAAGTTTCTCATGTCTTGTGATTTTGGCAACAGTGATTTAAATGACTCAAAATTGAATTTCAATGCTAATTCAAGGGGAAATTCGCCGACAGATAGTAGATTTATGTCCTTCCGGACGTACAGACAGACGGACAAAAAGTATGAAAGTTGGGTATCTGAGGTCATAGCTTTCTAACAAAAAAAGAATTTTTAAGATCCCGATGATTAGAAACCGATTTTGGAAGGGGGTACAGACAGACAGACAGACAAACGGACAGAAGGGCGGACAGACAGACGGACAGACATACGAACAGACAGACATACGAAACAGGCAGACAGATGGCATGGACAGACAGACAGATGGACATCAACCGCATTTCAATACTACAGTGATTTAAATGACTCAAAATTGAATTTCAATGCTAATTCAATGGGAAATTCGCCGACAGATAGTAGATTTATGTCCGTCCGGACGTACAGACGACGGACAAAAAGTATGAAAGTTGGGTATCTGAGGTCATAGCTTTCTAACAAAAAAGAATTTTTAAGATCCGATGATTAGAACCGATTTTGGAAGGGGGTACAGACAGAAAGACGGACAGACAGACGGACAGACATACGAACAGACAGACATACGAACAGACAGACATACGAACAGACAGGCAGATGGACAGACAGACGGACATCAACCGCATTTCAATACCTACAGTGATTTAAATGACTCAAAATTGAATTTCAATGCTAATTCAATGGGAAATTCGCCGACAGATAGTAGATTTATGTCCGTCCGGACGTACAGGACAGACGGACAAAAAGTATGAAAGTGTGTATCTGAGGTTATAGCTTTCTAACAAAAAAAGAATTTTTAAGATCGATGATTAGAACGATTTTGGAAGGGGGTACGGACGGACGACGGACAGACGGACATCGACCGCATGTCGATACCTACTTTTTCATTTTTGTAATTCTTTCGAATTAAAAAAAGAAAAGTAGGCTAAAAATAGTGTATGACAACACGTTGATAATAGCCTTTTTTAAACTCGTGAATTTATTTCACTCGCTCGTGAAATAATTTATTCAACTCGTTTAAAAAAGCCTTACTTTTCACACTAGTTGCATAAATAACTATCTTGGTACCAAAATTTTCATTTTAAAAGTTGTAAAACTTAAATGTAATAATTTATTATGCATATAAAAATTATCCAAGTCTCGCCTCATAAAAAGTCATTAAACTTTTATTCTAAAAGAAAAAATGCTATAGGAGGACGTAGAGGTACTAAAAAAATTTAGAACGTTGAAACATATATAATCAGTTATAGGTACTAAGTTTAGGGGAGACGGGGCTAGTTTTTCCATGGTGTAATTTTTCCACCAGGCCTTATACAAAAAATGAGCCGTTAAGAAGCGCCGAATGCGTTGGTTTTGAAGCAACCTGTTTTATGTCACCCACAAGAATTTTGCTCAGTTGGTGCTGTAATATTTTCGTTTAGAGTGTTTTTTTGTGACGTTTCAACTTGAGTTGAATTTTCATGCTTACATTCAAACCAAAATCATACGTACTTTTATTAAAACTTACAGTTTTATCATTGCGTATACTAAAATTTGGCTCTTCTCTTTACGGAACTATACATTTTTCATTTTCAAGATAATTTTAATTCTATCGTCAAGGAACTATTAAGTCAAAATATGACGGGCGGGGCATGTTTTTTAAAATTTCCCGAGGCAAGATATCCAACAATGTATTATAGAAAAGCGTGCTCTAACCTTTGTAAATTAAGCTTAATATTCACAAAACCAAATTTATTTTTATCGTATGAACACGTAATGAAAAAAAAGTTTTCCTCTACATTCAAAATTGCCTGCATAGAAATGAAAAAGGAAGTAATGAACTCGTACTATTCTGAAAACAATATATGTCACTCTAAAGAACTATCAGGAGTGGATGTAGTAGGCGAAAAGCATCCAGAGACTTAAATATTACCCATAGATCGGGAATAATTATACTGTAAAAGTAGTAATGAATGTATCATGTTGCATCCAAAGTTTTGATCAATATTGGCTCGTTCAAAAAAAGGGGGAGGGGGGGGGGGGAAATCACCCCCGACTTTACCCCTTAAATTTTTTTTTATTTTAACAACTTAGCCCAACCTCTAAAAAACCCCAAAAGTATTAAACAAAAAAAGAAGTTTATGTAATATGAAATGATTTTTTAAAAAATTGTTAAAATAGTTTAAACTTTTTTAAACAAAAAAAACCCCATATTCGGGGGATACTCTTTTGAGCTATATTAGTTTAAATAAATCTGCGAAAATTTTTTTTTTAAGTTTTCAAATGGTAAATTTTTTAAAAAAAATTTGGGAAAAAAATTTTCCCCTTCATTTTTTTGGCAGTCTGAAAAAAATTTACCCCCCAACGGCACGTTTTCCAGCTCAAAAAACTTGCATTTAACCACAGCTGCCAAAAAGTATATTTTTTTTGGAAAAGTAGTAACTAATTTTTTGATAAGCATTGAAACATCTTGTTTACTTCAAAAAAATAAAAGTTAAAAAATCAATCAAAAAAAGAAAACAGGGGAAAAACCCCCTTCCCTACTCTTACTTTTTTTAAGTATTCTGTATCATTATTAGATTCGGGAAAATTCCGTATGTAAAAATTTTAAAATTTATGTATATGGGGGGGTTTATCGTATTTTCGGTTTTTTTTAATTTTTTTTTAAAATTTCTTACCCCAAAAAATTTATTTAAATCTCTCCAAAAAAATATAAAATTTTTTTTTTCGAAAAGAAAAAAAATCTATATAATTTTAAAGGGGTGTTCTTTGAACATTAAAGCAATAGTTTTTTAAAAAAGCGTTACATTCCAGAACATATTTTTTATTTGAATTTTTGAGCCTAATTAGATTCGACAAATTGCCAAAGATACAAAGTTTACTTGTATTATAGGGTGATGATTTATTATGGGTTTTAAAAAATTTTTTAATTTTCCCCTTTTTTTTAACCCCCAAATGCATGGGTACCATATTTTTTTACTAAATACATTTTTTTAAAACAAAAAAGCCCAATAATCGGAAAAGCTTTTTAAAGTCAAACCTAACCCCATACACACCAAAATTACAAAAAACTTAAAAAACATGCACATTTGGTTTTTTCCAATTTTTTTTCAGTTATTGTAATTTTTAAAAAAAAACCCCCAAAAACATTTTTTTGAAAACGAAGATTTTTTTGGTGAGCTTTTAATATATTTAAAAATTAAAAAAAATACATTTAAAATATCCTTTCAAATTTAAAAAATAGAAAATTTCCCTGTTAAAAAAAATAAGTGCAAACAGTTATAAAAAAAAACCTTTTTACTTCTGTGGGTCATAGGGAACACATTAAAGATTTAAAAAGTAAAAAAAATCAGTGTAATTTTTTTTAAATTTTTCCCAATAATATTACTAAAAGCTAAGTTGAAATTATTGGAAGGTAAGAAAATTTAAAAGTCTATCCTTCCCTTTTTTAAACCCTTTCTGCAAACCCTCTAAAAATTGCCCCCTTTAAAACTTGAAACCATCTGTGACGTTAAACCGACCCCCACATTTTAACCCGGGGGAAGTCACCCTAGAGGGTTTTTCCTTGCATAACGAAAAAAACTTGCAGCTTCATATGAAATCAAGGGGGAACCCCGAGTGGCGGGTACGTATGTAACATTGTGGTAAGTGAGTATTTTTTGTTTTTGTAAGTATTGAAAAATTGGGGAAGTTAAGAATATCAGTATTTGAGGGGCTTTGATTAAAAGATAGCTTTTAATTTCAGTTTGGGGTGGGTTTGTTTTTTTTTGTATTTTAAAAGTTGGCAATCATGAATATAAATAAAATTTTTTATATTTAATTTTCCAAAAACGCGGCAACATTTTTTTTTTTATTTTTGTATTAAAATTTTAAAAAGTTTTTTTTCGATCTTTAATGAGTTAAAATGTGAACCCCATGTGCACAAGAGAAATCTTTTTTACTCAAAAAATTAAAAAACACTACCTTTTATTTTATTTAGAGACCTTTTTAATATTTGAAACTTGTAACATAATAAAAATGTTCCCCTCGTCCTTATGAAATTTTCCCAAAAAAAAAATTTTTTAAATGTTTTTTAGTAAAGAAGAATGTGCTTAATTTTTTCACAAATAATTCTTTAAAACTTCTTTTTTTGACGTCTCTTTAAATTTTGTTTAATGACTGTTTTAAAATCAACCAATATTATTTTAAAACAAAATTTATTTTTTTTTCCCTATCTCACCTTGTGCTTTATCTCATATTTTTTAAAAACAAAATAAGTTCGCTTATGCACCAAAAATTTTTAAAATTTTAAAACAAATTCCCCTGAAAAAATTAACCCTTTTTTTTTAAAATTTTTTTTTTTTTTTTTAATTTTTGTTAAATTTTAAAAAAAATTGAAACCCTTTTTTAGTAAAAAAAAATTAAAAAGGATATGTACCATTTTTATGCAAACTTGTTGAAAAAAAAAAAATTTAAAAAAATTTTACTAAGGGTTTTTTAAATTTTCTAAAACCCTAATTTTTCAAAAAAAAAAAGGGAACCCTCTTTAAAAAGCATATAAAACGTTAATTTTTAATTTTTTTTCCCCAAAAAAAAGTCAAATCCTTTTACAACTACTCCTTGGGGGGTTAAATTAACGCAGCTCTAAAAGTATTGTGTTAGATCCCCATTTTCAACTATAAAAAAGGCTTTTATTTATATACTATTATTACTTTTTACATTTATCAATAATAAAATAGTGGGAAAATTACTAAAATTTAACTAAAAACAATTGGGCAAAGGCTTGGATTATTTTTCGGGGTTTAGGCTTTATTTTTGGAACCGTTGGTTGCTTCCTGTCTGGGGGTTTCCCGTTTAATTTTTATAATTCAATGTTTTACCGGGTCTCAGGTAACAATGAAAAATATTTTGTATCACAAATAAAAACTTGGAAATCAAAATTACAATTGTTTTTTTCCATTGACAAAAAATTTTTAATACCTCATATAGTTCAATGTTGTAAATCTTTTTTTTCCGTTAAAATTAGGTACATCTTTGTATTTTATTAGATTTTAAAAAAAAATATTTTAATCACAGTTTTTCGGTATTTTATTCTCAAATTAATACCCAAAAAATTTTATTTAATTAATAAAAAATTGGAAGTATCATTAAAGAAGGCACATTTAAATTCAAAAGTTTTTTTTAAAGATTATTAAGAATAGGGGACTGTGCTAGTCACTTAAAAGTCTGAAATGAAATATATCTTATACAGATTTTTCCCTTTTCGCCGGATAAAAAAAATCAAATACCCCAAAATTTACCTATCCCCCGTTAGGGGTCCTTATTATTTTTTTCCCTCTTTTTAAAATTAAAAACCCGTTTCATTCCCTTAAAAATTTCCAAAAAAAGAAAAAACTCAAAAAAACACCATAATGTCATCAAAAATTCCCCTAAATACAAAAAAACCTTTTGCTCTTTTTGGGCGTTTTGGGAAAAAATTTGGCGAGAAAAAGATAAACTACCCCCACCATTACCTCTAACCCAAGCCTCGAACAACCCCAGTTTTTTAAATTTTTTTATAAAAGAATTGCCTATTTGGGATTTTATTTTAATAATTGGCGAGTTTGGCAACGTATTTAGGGAAAAAATAAGCCCCAAAACCTAATAGCTCAGTGCGATGGCCTTTATTAACCTCATGTCAGTATAGTTAACTATACATTTTCTTAAAATTTCCACTTTCATCAAAGAAAATCAAAAAAAAAAATCATCAAATAACCCCAATAAAATCCGGAATGAAGACTGGCGGGGAAACGCCTTAAAAAAGTAATTTTTTTTTAAATAATTTTTTTTTTTTGAAAGTAATGGCAAAGGAATAAATAAACATTTTAATTTTTTAAAGTTTCCGTTAAAAAATTTTATTTAATTTTTTTCATCCGATGGCATCAGCAAAAAAAAAATGATCGGTTTGAAAAGGGGGGTTTTTTTTTCAGAAAATTCGGGTTTAAAGGGGGGGTATTTTTTTAGAAAATTGAATTTTTCTAAAAAAGGGAAAAAAAGAAAAAACAACCTCAGGTGCAACGTTTTATTAAAAAGGGGAACTATCTTAAAAATTTTTAAAATTTTTGAGGCGTATAAGTAGGTCTTTAGATCCAAGGGGAAAAGACACCAACAGACCTTTCTTTTTTATTATAGATTTGTTTTCTAAAACTATTCTGAAAAAAGAGAATTGAACAACTTAAAAAAAAGTCTTTTAAAAAGGGAAAATTTTTTCAAAAATGTGAAAAAATTTATTAACTATTACCTACTTTACAAAATTGCTGGATTCCCAATATAAAAGTTTTCTCAATATTTTTCGTAGAAATATATTGATTTTAAAAAAACCTCTAAAAAGCATTTTTAAAAAGCTAATTTTCAAGAGATTCTTTTTAAAATAAATTTTTTTTTTTTTTTTACTCTTTTTAAATTTTTTTAAAAACATTAATTTTTTAAACTAAGATTTTAAAGCTAAAAAAGATTTTTAGACATCGAGTAAAAAAAAATTATGCAATCTAAAAACCTGAAAATTAATAAAGATGTGAGTGAAAACCACACGACTTCAATTGCCCTCAAAAAAAAGATATTTAAACGCTAGTTTTGGTTTTTCCTTCTTTTTGTGATTTATTTTGAAAATTTTTTGGGGACGTTCGATGGTAAAAGGGAAATTTTTTGTTCATGTTTGAAAAAAGAAAACTTTTTTTTTTTCCAGAATACCTTTTAAATCTGAAAATTTTTTTTGAAATACCCATTGCAATGCGAATTTTTTGAAAA
>JAFNEN010002213.1:0-18989 GCA_019343175.1 Oedothorax gibbosus
TAAGTGTCCAACATTTAAGAACACTTTCAAAAACTATATAAAGAGTAATTGCAAAATTTGTCCTAAATACGTTCAGCAGCTTCAGATGCAAATGTTTGCTACGCATTTAACGAAAGGATATTTCTGTGTTGCCGATCACGAGTTTGAAAAAAGTAACACAGTTACTATAACTAAAGTACAATATAATGACAGATATATAAGAGATAGTTAGGTTTGAATTATCGTCGCACTAGAGCTACGAGGGCTATTGGCGACGGGCGTCGTACTTTAGAACCACAGTCAAGTGACGAGCCGACACCTGAATAGGCACCCAACGCAACCGTTAAGGGCGACATCGTACGCAGCGTTAGGACTTTGAAGGATATTTAACGTGCACTCCCTTACACGGGGTATTATTCGTCGGACATTTTTGGCTGCACGGGCCGTTTATAGGTCGGCAGTAATTTTGGCGATGCCCGGACCCGAACCTGTGACCTTTCGCATGCTAGGCGAGTGCCTAACCGACTGGGCTCCCCAGCCCCTATGGTTCAAGCAAAGGTTATGGAATAGACAGCTAAGAAGGTTTTTATTGAAGGATCTTTGGAATATCATGGCAAAATCAGCACCTTCCACTACTGCATTTGAGGTTGCTGATATGTTGCTGGACCAATACAAATGCTCCATTAGAGTCTTAGAAAGTGGAGGAACTCTAGAAGGGTTGTTTTTTCAAGATGAAAGAATGCAAAATATGTACGATCAATTCCCAAAACTGTTCCTTTGATGGAACCTATAAACTCCTGAATATTAGGTTTACCTGTTTCTTATTTCTTGTTGAAGATGGAAATGGTATGTTTTTATTTTCTACCTAATGTAATTCAATGTATGTAAAGAATAGAAACATTTAAAATGACGAAAAAATTCAAATTATGAGTGTGTGGGAATAAAAATTTTCAATTGCTAGATTTTACACCGTTTTGTTACAATCAGATAAATTAACTATCATATTCTTTAAAAAAAAATTATATTGTTTTAGCGTTTATCAAAAAGATTAAAGGTATTAATTTTGCTTAATCATTTAATGTTTTACAGCCAATAGTGAAATTGTTGGTGTCGGGGTTGTTGGGCTATGAAACAAAAGAAAACATAGAATGGCTTCTTAAAGGCGCGTTCTCATGCACGCGAATTGGGAGGAATATACTGGGATTTAGGAACAAAAATCCCTCCGTTAGGGAAAATTGGGGGTTCGAAATCATACCCGCATTCTTCCTAGTCATTGTACCGGCATTTATCCGTGATGCATTGCGGTTTTGAGAATCAAAACAAAACGAACATGGCGGACAGGTGGAGAGAGGAGGAAATTCGTTTCCTATTATCTATTTATGAAGAAAAGTTTTTCAAATTTGACGGCACCGTTAGAGATAATGAAATTTATAAGGAGATTACCAGATGTTTACTTGAAAAAGGTTTTGTGAGGACGATTGCTCAGGTACGCTCTAAAATGAAATGCCTTAAAAGGGACTACAAAGCAGTCAAAGATAATAATAGGAAGAGCGGACGTGATCGAAAGTCCTGAAAATATTTTGAGGAGATCGATCGAATATTGTGCACGAGAGACAATGTCGAGCCACGAATAGAAATCGGAAGCGGCTTTGAAGAAAATGGTATTTACTACTCTACTCATTTATTAAAATTATTGAACTGTATCACGAACTGCAAAAGTTGCTAGAAACTTGCTACAAATGTCCTTCTTTATTAATAAATTTAACAAGATAAATTCATTTTGCTATAAAATCTCAGTTTTGAATAATGGGCTTAATCCTAGTTTATGGCCCACCAACTTTTGGGGAAATTTGGCGACATTCAAAAGGGCGATAAATAATTCTACTCTAGCAACCACCATGTTCCACTATCCTCCGACGATCTTTATGGCTACAGCTGTATATTTTCATGCCTTTATTATCATTTTTCTTAATTTTCTGCCTTTTTAATAGTTTCCAGAAGTATTTTTCATGCTTTTATTATCGGCTGATGGATAACGCTTCCTTACGTCACCACATTTCCGCAATGTCGCCAAATTAGGCGACCAACAAAAAAGTGGGCCATAAGCTAGGATTTTACCGAATAATGAATTATTTATATATTTAGTTAATATATAATTTGAAAACTATGCAAAAGCACCTTATAAAATGTCATAATTCGTAAGCATTCTGCATATGAAACCTAAGCCTGAATATACATAAATCTTGAGTTTTGTCTGTTACTATTATATTAATAACGAACGAATTATTGCACTTATATACAGAAGAAATTGTGTTTCAACTACGGAGCCCGCGAGAAGAGCAGCCATCTTATATAGAAAATGGAATTAACCCAAGCATTTCCTACGACGCCCACAACATTTCTCAAGCCTCCCCCAGCACAACCCGAGCCACTCCCAACTTATCCCAAGCAACCCCAGCATTTCTCAAGCCTCCCCCAGCACAACCCGAGCCACTCCCAACTTAATTTACTTATCCCAAGCCACCCCCAGCACAACCCGAGCCACTCCCAACTTATCCCAAGCCACCCCCAGCAGTTCCCAAGCCGCCCCTGCCATGTTTCAAGCCAGCAGTTCACAGGTCTTCACTCCTAGCACTTCACAAGCTAATCAGCCAAGTAATTTAAATCAAATGTGATACTTGCGATTTTACGATTATGGTACAGATTTCACTTTTGAAAAATTAAAAAATAAATACGAGAAAAACGTTAATTTTTTTATTAGCTCTAGGTATGATATATTTTCATGCTATGTAGGCAGCATAGCTGAATTTTCATGAATGACTGTTTTATTAATTATTAAAAATTGGTGATCCATGCTAATGATCAGATACAGATAAGAAAGATTAATTGGCCTTCACATGAAGAAGTTTTACACAATTTCCCCTTGCAATACTATACCCATAATAAATGTGAAAATTTTAAAGAGTTTCCTATAAATTATTCAAAATAAAGAAATACTATCAATTTAAACAAAGCTTTAATTATGCTACAAAACATATTTCTGTAAAAGATCCTAATGCCAATTCTTTTCAGGATTCTCGGTGCTAATTTGTCTATAAATTTATTTAAAGGACTCAAGTTACATTTCATTTTTTGAAATGATAGTGGGTGAAATGATTTGAATGATAGTTTGAGTGATTATTGTAATTAGAACTTTTGAATTGTAAATTAAAAATGAAATCCTTGATTTAATAATAATTTATTTCAGGAGGAAGGAAGCGAAAAAGAATTAATCATATGGAAGTAGCCTTGGAGAATGTCATGGGGAAAGTTGTGGATAGGATTCTCGCCTTTGAGCAGGAAGCTGAGCAGAACTTACAAAGCCACCGAAATCGAATGGAGCAGTTAATGAATGAGCAAAATATGCAAATTAATGATTTGTTACAGGAAATTAAAAATAACAAATAAAACAGTTCTCAGCAGTAATGTATTTGATTTCTTTTAAACCCCTAGCAAAATAAAAATATGTAAAGTTAATGTACAGTAGAAGTGGATTAATTGTGTTAACAACCCTGGAAAACAAATTTAAGGATGTAAAATTTAATTTTTTATTTGTTCTATTTTGTACTTTTTGCAAAACCATTTTAAAAGATATTCACAAATAAATCAAAGTAGCAACAAAACAATATTTCAATTAAATATATGATGAAAATTGAAAGATATCTACAACAAACAAATACATAACATATAAACAAATATATATAAAGAGAATGGGAATCTAATTTGCAGCACACCAGTCGACCAACAGGTATCTCACGTCGCTGGAATCTGCTGCAGTAGATACAGCAGTATCATCAGTATCCAGGCCTACTCCCTCGATCCATTCATACAAAAATTCATCCTGCAACTCCTGGCAAATATTGTGAAGAATGCAAGAGGCCATCACCTGGTACTGCAGGTTGTGGAGGCAAGCATCATTTTCTTTGAGCAGGCACCTCCACCTCCCCTTGAGGAACCCGAATGCATGCTCAATATGCACCCGGTTCCTGCCTAGCCTCTGGTTAAAGGCCTGTTCGGCTACACTTAACTGATGCCCAGGAAATGGCTTCATAAGCCAACTCTTGAGGGGGTATGCCGGGTCCCCAACCAGATATACATCCACCCAGTCGTCAGTTCCTGGCAACTTCACCTTCTGGTCCAGCACCTCTCTGGATTCACACTTGCCAAACAAGGGGGAGTTGAATAACACCCGGGCGTCATGTACTGACCCAGGCCAACCGAAGTAAACATTGGTGAAGGACTTTTTATGGTCCGCAACCCCTTGCAAAAGCACACTGTAGTGCCCCTTCCGGCAGTAGTATTCCGTGGCATTACTTGAGGGTGCTTTGATGGGGATGTGGGTTCCATCTACAGCCCCAACCACTCCAGGCAAACCCCCAAGACCCAGAAAAGAATCTGCAATCTCCAACAGGTCATCTCCTCTGGGGAACTTTATTCGCTGCCGAAAGTGAACTGCGATGTTCTTGCATGTGTGGTTAATAATCGTACATGCAGTACTGCGAGCAACTCCGAACAGATTGGCTATGGCCCGCAGCTCTCCACTCGATCCTAGTTTGGCCAAAGTTATGGCCAATCTTCTGCCAACAGGTACTGCTTCGCGAACACATCGGTTCCTTATATAGAGGGGCCCCAATTTCTCGCATATCAGGTCGAATGTTGTTCTGCAAATTAAAATTAAAAAAATTAAGACACAAATAACATTTAACTCAATTACTCTTGGGGAAGGGATGGATTTTCAGGGGAGATATGAAATAGTTAAAACTAAAAATTTTTTAGAATTATTTAAATTTTCAATTAAATCTGTTATCCAAAAAAGACAAACATATTTTTCAGAACTGCATGGAATATTTTTGAAAAAATTTATGTTCCTACTTCGTAAAATCGATCATTAACAAGTTTTTTTAGTAGAAAAATCTTTAAAATGTTAGATACTTGTCAAATCTGGAGAAAATTATATTCTTATGTTTAGGTAAATATTGTAATTATTTCGGGAGGGGATATCCCCTCTCCCCCTCTCTGGCTACGCCCCTGAATAAGGAAAACTTCTGGATTAATTTATTGGACTAACAAAGAAGAAATAATTAATCACCTGTTAATTCTAAAGTTATCCTTGAATACCTTGTCACTCCAGGATTCCAGAACAACTGTCATAGAAATCCGTGCTTCGAACTTTGGCCCACATTCATCTTTCAGAAAGGTCAACTGTAGCGATGAATTTATAAACTCCGATATCAAATCAATCCACTTACAGATTCGCTGCAATCGTCGGTTTCCTTCATCTCTAAAATTTAACGTGTTTAACCTCCCTCTAATTTTTAATAGAAGGATAGTTTTAAGAATTTGCTGCGAAGCCATGGATGGCAGCTTAAAAAAATAAACAAACTCTAAACGTGACTGAAAGTAAACAGGATGTGACGTTAAACCGTACGTCACTTCCGAAGTCCCTGTATATTCTGGGTGCTCATGTGAACGGGTGTTTTTGGTTTCAGGAATTGAGCCGGCTTAATACCGGTATTTTGACCGTGCATGTGAACGCGCCTTAACTGCTTCAAAGACCTTAACAAAATGTGGGTGAAAACCACTAGTATAATGACAGATAAGGACTTGTCTTAAGGAGTGTAATATAATTACGTGTTTCAACTGTATTGAGCACTTTTATTTTATAAAATGTCGAATCAATTAATAGTCCGGTCAAAATAGACAACAAAATATAGGTAGGTTTACAAAAATTCGCACCCAGCTAAATTTTGGTATGGATCTTTGATACACTATTATGAGAAAAATATCAAAAGTCCCCACCGATCCCATGTCTGCTTTTTCGGCCATCTTGAAAAAACGTTCGAAATTTCGAACATTTTCCAGTTTTTGGCCTATAACTTTTTTTCTAAGCATTTTTGAATAGAACTTTTCGACACACAGTTGTAGAAACAAAATTTTCTTCAAAATACGTACGAAAACATTTTATGTACAACAATTAGTTAAGGAGTTATACGAATCGGCCAAAAGGGTGTAAAATCGATTGTTTCGAAATATTATTATTTTCTCTCGTCTTTCTATCACCGTAACTTACATAAAACTTTATTTTATCAATAAATAAGGATTTTACAAGTCGTAGAAAATTTAATTTCCTTTAAAATACACTGATCAAAAATAAGTTTCTTATATATTCCAAGAAGAAAGGTTAAATTTACAGAAACCCCAAAAAAAGGCTATTTTCACCCGACGACACACTGCTTTCTTTTTTTAAGTGTAGCTCTTTCCCTTTGTATTTTTTACTGTTTTTGTGAATACAAAACTTGTAGAAAATAATTTTTTCTATAAAATGGTTCTTTTGTGTGTTCCATACAATGAAATGTAACGGAGCTACGTAGTACGAAAAATGGCGTAAAATCTTGAATTTCGCCAAAAGTTTTTTACCACTTTTAAATCCCAATAATTAAAAAAAAATAATAACTTCATTTTAGTGGAACATAATTGTTCTGAAACTTGTAGACATCATCATTTCTTATATTAGTAAGGTTTTAAAAGTTATTTTAGATTCAATACCAAAGAATTTAGGTATATTTTTCGAAAAACATGAGCAGAAGCCGTTATATGTTTTGCCAAAGACACAGAGAAAAGAAGGGAAATAATTTTAGCCCCAAAGATCTTACGATATCGATGTCTTTTTTGGAGCAATTGGTTATGTTATGCAAGGAAGTGGGATAAAATAAGTGCTTTCTTTAATTTATGCACCGAATTCATTTGAAAAAATGCTGTAATACAATACTTCATCTTACTTTAGCAATAACAATATTTAAAGAACTTGTAATTGATGAGGCGAGATGGATGAAAATCTTAATACAACTGTTGAAAATGTAATAAATAACATTATTTCATATAATGTTATTGAAAATTGTGATGAAAAAGCTGAAGCATTACTTAATCAGTTTAATAAAAAAAACTAAAGGAATATGAAGAACGAGGACCTACAGCAAAACTATGGGTACAATATTTTCATATGGTGTCGATTGCAAAGAAGTTTTTAAGAGCTGAACGTATGGGAGATTGGCAAGCTTATTTAAATAGCATTAAAGAAATGCTTCCTTCCACGCATCAGGACATTTTCCTTATGCTAAGTCTGCGCACTTATATCTTCAGGACATGCTACAATTAAAATCTCAATGGATCCTAGCGTTTACCAAAGATTTATAGCAGGATTTTTTACCGTTCGACGTTCTGATAAATTAAGTTGTGGAACTTCGACGCATATGGTTATTGAGCAATCAATGATGAAATCAATGAAGACGGACGTAGGTGTTTCTGGAGGAGAACGTACGAAAGAGATTGTCCTAAGTAAATGGGCATGCGATGAATACTGACTGTGAAGCGTTGGAAGATCTCGCTGGTGTTAGAATGTATACTACAGATCAGCATGCAGATGCAAGTGATTCACGAGTAAAGAGAGACTTTAAAGACATCAACAAACTTCTTGAGTGGTTTTTATCACATGATCCTTTTCCTGAGGTTAAGAAATCAGATCAATTGCTAGTGGAGTCGTCGGTGCTGATTATATCAATTGTCATAAAGCTCTTGAAGTTGGTATTGCATCTATGTGTAAAATAATAGGACTAACATTCAATAATATTAAATTAAAACGTACTGATAAAGTACTCCTTTTGCCATGAGTAGCACCGTAAAAGTCCATGATGAGAGAGTACCTATAGACCCTGTATTATTATTTCAACGCATGAGTATTACTAAGACATTTGATGATGAACACGAAAAATTCTTCGCCTGTGAATCGGCTCCCTACCCATTATCACTCTTCGATGAGATGGGAATGCGTAAAACACAAAAGTCAGCTATTTACGATTGCTTTCAATCAGTGGACATTGAAATTGACAACACACATGCTACTTACATCATCGATGGAGTATATATACTACACCGCGTTGTATGGGATCAAGAAGGCACATTTAACGTTATTTTTGATAAATACATTCAGTATGTACATAGACATTTTGGTTATAGAGTGACTATAGTGTTTGACGGTTATACTGAATATAAGAAAAACATTAAAGCTACAGAACAACGTCGTCGAACTACAAAAATATTTTCAGCTTCTGATGTCCTTTTTGATCAATTCATGACAGTTCTAATAAACCAACAACAATTTCTGGCAAATACTCACAACAAGTGTCGCTTTATTTCAATGTTATGTGAAAAATTAACAACCGAGAACATTGTAGTAAAACAAGCTGATAATGACGCTGATGTACTTATAATTGAAACAGCAATAGAACAATTCAATGCAACAAATACAACTGTCGTTGTTGATGGTGAAGATGTCGATTTGTTAATACTACTGACTACACGAACTCCAGTTGATGACTTTATTTTTTGAAAACTGGTAAGACTCATGAACAATCAAAAATATATTCATCGAAGAGTTTATCTGCTTATCCAAAATATCAAAATCATATCTTATTTTTACATATACAATAACTAGCTGCGATATTACGTCAGCAATGTTCAGAAGGGGTAAAACATCAGTATTTAAATTGGTTGAAAAACGCAATGAATGTAACGTAATGCAGTGTACAATAGAAAATTGATCATTTTCTATTGTACACTTTCCCATATTTTTTTCCATAGTTCAATTGGTAGATGTCCTTAAACTAAAAGGACATAAAATACTTTATTTTTTATTTAAACTCTTTGTTGAAATGAAATTGAAATCTTTTATCAAATCACATGTAATTTTCATTTGAATAAAAAAACATCTTGGTTTTTTTTAATGTACCTAAACTCTTTGGTATCGAATCTAAAATAACTTTTAGGACCTTACTAATATAAGAAATTATGATGTCTACAAGTTTCAGAATAATTATGTTCCACTAAAATGGAGTTATTTTTTTTTTAATTATTGGGATTTAAAGTAATAAAAAACTCTTTCGGTGAAATTCAACATTTTACGCCATTTTTCGTACTACGTAGCTCCGTTACATTTCATTGTAGGGAACACACAAAAGAACCATTTTATAGAAAAAATTATTTTCTACAAGTTTTGTATTCACAAAAACAGTAAAAAATACAAAGGAAAAGAGCTGCACTTAAAAAAAAGAAAATAGTGTGTCGTCGGGTGAAAATAGCTTTTTTTTTAGGTTTCTGTAAATTTAACCTTTCTTCTTGGAATATATAAGAAACTTATTTTTGATCAGTATATTTTAAAGAAAATTAAATTTTCTACGACTTGTAAAATCGTTGTTTATTGTTAAAATGAAGCTTTATGTAAGTTACGGTGATAGAAAGACGAGGGAATGTAAAAATATTTCGAAACACTCGATTTTACACCCTTTTTGCCGATTCGTAGCTCCTTAACTAATTGTTGCACATAAAATGTTTTCGTACCCATTTTGAAGAAAATTTTGTCTTCTACAACTTTGTGTCCAAAAGTTCTGTTCAAAAATGCCTAGGAAAAAAGTTATAGGCTAAAAACTGGGAAATGTTCGAACGTTTTTTCAAGATGGCGGAAAAAGCAGACATGGGATCGGTGGGGACTTTTGATATTTTACTTATAATAGTGTCCCAAAGATCTATACCAAAATTTAGCTGGGTGCGAATTTTTGTTAATTGAAATGTCTATTTTGACCGGACTATAAATGAATCTTCTAAAGGCATTCTTCTTGGAATGCATAAATGTGGTTCCACATATCGTGAAATAAATGCAACTCTTGGAATCAGCACACATACGGTTTCAGTTTAGTTTGAATTATCGTCGCACTAGAGCTGCACATGCAACATGCTGCAATGGCGACGTGCGTCGTATTTTAGAACCACAGTCAAGTGACGAGCCGACACCCGAGCACACGGTTTCAAGGTGGATAAATCGGTAAGCTAATAAATGTTTATTTCTCATCTTTGCAAATGCATAGAAAATTCTAACTTTGATTGCATAAATGATTTTTATTTTAAATAATTTTAAGGTATCGTGACACTAATAATGTGGATCGGAAAGAAGGGAGCGGTCGTTTGCCAGCATTAACAGATAACGAAGCAACATAAACAGTTGAAGCCTCTGTTGCTGACCCCTTTCTAAACTCCAAACAAATAAAAAACGAGTTGCAGTTAAATGTGAGTAACTAATAAACATTTTGGTTTTATGAGTATAAAAATATATTATTTCACCAAATCTTGTATAATTCACGAAAATAAGATTCATTGTCACAGTACTACGGTTACTCTGTTTGGATATTTTAAAATAACTAATTTTATCCTTTAAACATAAAATTATTATATTTTAAATTATATTAAATAGGTTGGTTATGCAAATTTGTAATATATATTTCTATATATTTTTTTCCAGCTTAGATCGGAATGGGAGTAGAGGTCGGGTCTCCAAACCAAAGTCTTCTTTCCATCCTATGAAAGATAAAAAATTCTAAGCCATATTAAATATTTTTAAAAACGGTTTTTATATTACAAATGTAGCTAGTTTAAAGAGTTCTATAATTTTACTTGAAATTGGTTATAATATTTTCTTGAAACATTATTTATGGAAAATAAAAAATATATATTCGAACCAATTTCAAAATGTGGTATTATAAAGCCCCGAAATTTAGCTACATTTATAATAGAAAAAAAAGGATGTTTGTCAAAATATTCGATACAGCCGTTGTAATTCGGCTTAGAAAATTATTTTCCCGTTTTAGTAACAAAGAGGAAGAGGGTAGACTTCAGTTTTTAGACCCGAACGCCGCTCCCATTCCCTCTTTATATTAAAAAATAATGTTTATTTTCACCAGGTTTCGACTCGAACAATACAAAGAACATTGCGTGAAGCCGGCCTATATTGTAGAAGAGCTTCTCCAAAGCCTTTGGTTACCGAACATCAGAGAAAGCAGAGACTAAAATTTGCCAAAGACCATGAAAACTGGACTGTAGCACAGTGGAGCGATGTGGTATTCACCGACGAAAGCTGCGTGCAGTCTACCAAAAATGGCACGGTAAATGTGTATAGATCTGCCAATTCAAGATATGAGCAGCAGTATGTCCGAAAAAAAAACCCAAAGTGGCAGATTTTCAATTCCGGTGTGGAGTTACATATCCTCCAAAGGCATTGCTGACCTTCATCTGATAGATGACATCCTAACTTCCAGTCAGTATGTAGGTATTTTGGAAGATGTCCTTATGCCAATTATATTGGACGATTGGTATCTTGACGGCTATTTCATACTACAACAGGTATTTAAATGGAAAACCTTTAAATATAGAATTCTCCTTATTATAATTTATATTTCCATACTTATAAAAAAGATCAGAAACAATATAGTTGTATTTATGGTTCATCCCATTTAAGCATATTGACATCTTTTTAAATTAAAATATGATTTTGATTTGACAAATTTCTTTAAATGCTAGACCCCCACTCAACCCCATCTCATCCGTCTCTTGATGTGATCATTGGTTTTTTGCAATGTAATAAGGTGTTAACCAACACTCTCCACTCTACTCTGTTTTTATGTTTTAGTTTAAAAATGTGTTTCTATTTTTCAAATTAAACCTTTCATATTGTTACTTTCCATCTATTATTATATTGCTGTGTATATATACAACTAATGTATCTGTTGCATTTATATTTGATAAAGATAAATTTAACTGAAGTAAATTTGAACTTTTTCATTTATAACAAAAGTTTTATATTTTTGTGTTTGTTGCAGGCAAACAAAAATAAAATTTCCTAAGTTCTCTATGCTTTTGATTCATTTCTTCAAAATTATTTGTAGGTAAGGTAAAATCATTCTTGGGGATACCATCAATGTATGCCATTTGGTTCAAAAACTATATTATCCTAAATTTAATTGGAATAATAATACTGAAGTCTATCAAATATACTTATTTTTTTATTGTTTTTTTATCTGAAAATCTCATGTGGTACTCTTCACATGCATTCACCAATTGCCTGCTAGTAATTAGCTTAGTTTGAATTATCGTCGCACCAGAGCTATACGAGGGCTATTGGCGACGGGGCGACGTAATTTAGAACAACAGTCATTTGACAAGCTGACATCTGAATAGTCCCTGCTAGTAATCGGTTACAATCCATCTTGGAAAGACCAGGTGTGTTGCATAATATTAATCAAGAGAAGAGTAATCATGCATGCAATTCTGGAAAAATATGTGACTTGTATGATGGCAGAGTTTATAAAGAATTTAAAGAACGACATGGAAATGATGCAAATCATTTAACATTTATGTGGTTTACAGATGGTGTTAATCTTCAAATGTGTCAATATAGCCATTATATTTGGCAATAAATAAACTCCCATTTGTTCAAATATTTAGGCCATAAAATTTAATTTTAGTGGCACTTTGGGTAGGAGAGAAAAAGCCAGAAATGAATATCTTTTTTTAAATGCTGTGATAATTTTTTAAATGATATGAAAGGATTATTTGTAACTGTAGATGGAGTTAGCCATTTGGTCATGGGGCAAATTTTGTTTGGAGCTTGTGACTTGCCAGTAAAATGTTCAGTTCTCAATAAGATCCAGTTTAATGGGTCATATTAATGTGCAAAATGTTTTCAAAAAGAAGAAACATACTATTCAGAGCGAGGAGGTACCAAAACATGTTGTAGCAAAGCTCATGTCTATTGGATGGATATGGAAACTATTGATCAACCAAAAAGAACCCGTGAGAAAAAACAGAATACAACAGTATAGTTTTGGGGATAAAAGGCCCTTCACAATTGTCACTTTACGTTCCAGACATTATCAAGTGTACTGGTTTGGACTCTATATGCATGGTGTGTGCCTTGGTGTAGTGAAGAAATTGATGAATTTATTTCTGGTAGGTAGGTTTGAATTATCGTCGCACTAGAGCTGCACGAGGGCTATTGGCGACGGGCGTCGTAATTTAGAACCAGTCAAGTGACGGAATTTATTTCTGGACACATCCTATTCTAGATGTGACTTTTCTCTACTGAAATTTCGAACTTTTATTGACAAAAGTATCCAATCAATCAGCGTTCCACACATGTTCCAAAGAGTGCCTTGGAGTGTCAACCTTATTAAGAACTAGAAGGCTTCAGTATTTAAAAACTTCTCTACTACAGCATTCCTGTGTTTAGGACAATATCTTGAGCATCACATGCTACTTGTGCATCTTGTATCCATACTTCTAAAACAGAATATTTCACATACAGAATTAGTCTCAGAAGAACAAGCTTTGTGGCAGTATGTATTTATATACGAACCACTCTATGGAAAGCGACGCACGAGTGCTAATGTGCACAATTACTTACCAGTACCCGACTACGTTGAAATGACCATGTTTGATGAAATTTTTTTCTTTTACTATTTTAAATTATAGCGGAGATTTTTAAGAATCCAAAACTGTCTACATAGACTATGCATAAAATATAACGGAAGTTATTACAGTTATAATAACAAGCGACAGCTGTTTTTTTTGTCACTCCAAGCGGGAAAACTGAAACCGGAAGTAATGATTTTTCCTTAGTTTTATGATTATTTCTTTATAAATAATAGGTTTTTGACCTTTTAATATTTGTTTTGTGATCTACATTCAAAGCCACGAGTTATTTATTTTTCAGCAGCGACTGACGATTTTCCAGCATGACTTAAATGATAGATGTGCACCATGATAGATGTGCCCCCCCTCATAAAATTCACAGGCAGGTAACGGCTGGTTACTTGTATCGTACGAAAGCCAATTCAAGAAAAGTATGAAGAAGACCTTTGTTGCCAGAGTTATGATGAAAACCTCCGGAGGCCATAGAGTGAGATTTGCTCGCGAAATAGAAGACTGCACATATAAATGGCCTATTAGATGACATTGCAGACATTGATGAATGTCAGGTAGAGAACATTCTCCCAGAACCTCGCATGTTCTTTAAAAATGACAGACTCACTAGCTTTTCCCATTTCTGCATTTCAGGAATGAGATGCTACAAGTTCTTTTCCAAAAGTTTGTCCATTTGTGTCAATAACTTTTAATACATTTGTAGAAGTTACAGACATTAGTCTTTGAGTTGTCCACTAATTAGCTACTTCTGCAAAAATTTCAATATAAATAAAATACATTTGATTTTACAGTTTTCTGATTTAAATGTAGCTTGTCCCATTCAACTCCATTGGTGGAGTTGATTGGGACATTTGTGATTTTTTGTTTCTTTTAGTTTAACTCATTTTAGGTAATCATCACTGGTATTGATTTTTTTTATTGTTAAGCCAAATATTCAAGGAAGATATCCTGCAAGTTTGGTGAAATGTTGATGAGTAGAACAAAAAATGCCAAAGTAAAACATAAAAAGTGTCCCATTCATTACCACTCTCCCCTACTTAATATCAATTACCCCCAGTGGGTTTATTTCCTTCGTATCAAAAGGTTATGGTGGCAGAACAAGCGCCATACAGATCACTACTGACTGTGGATTTTTAAATCTGTTAGAAAAAGGAGATGTAGTAATGGCTGATAAAGGGTTCCCAAACATCATTACTTATTTGACGAAAGGAGATGTGACTGTGATAATGCCCCCATTTGCTCAAAGGGGACAAAAGCAGTTCTCTAAAGAACAATGTGTAGAAACGTATAAAATTGCAAGAGAACGTATACATGTTGAAAGATGTACATTATTACAAAATGTAACATATAACCTTAAATAACTTTTAAAAATATAACATGGGTTTTAAATATTATCGTTTCAGATGTGTGATAAATGCAACAAGACATTTACGCATAAGGCCAATCTAACGCGTCATATGAAGACCCATGCTGATGTTATCAACAGCTGCTCCTGTCCCATATGTGACAAGTTCGTCACCCGCCAAGACAACTTGAAGAGGCACATGAAAAGTCATGGCGAGTTAATTTTTATAGTTAAGTATTTTAAATCTATTTGTGTAGAGTAAACTGACGCACATTAAATCTTTAAGTTTTCTTTTTAAATCTATGTGGAGAAAGTTAATGTGCATTAAATCTAATACATTTTAAATATCCCTTATTGCTATGATATAATTAGAATAAAGTTTTTTAAAAAATCTATTAGCATAGAGTAAACTGATACATGTTAAATCTAATATTTTTAGGATAAAATTTATTAATTTTCTAAAAACACTTTATCAATACTATGAATAGTTTAGAATAAAGTTTTTTTCTAATGTGAGTGTTTTCAAATATCTATGATGGATATTTTCACAAGTTCTTATAATTTCCAAGTTGTAAGTTAGAATAAAGTCATGCTTTCTATTTTTATATACTTTAATAAATCATTGTTTTTCTAGGCATGTCCCAAGTGTCCCAAAACCTTTGTCAGGAAGGATATGTTGGTCCGCCATATGAAGTCATATCTCTTCAGACCATGTAAGTCAGGGGTTCCCAACCTTTTTGCACCTGCGTACCACTTGACTTCTGGAGAAGTTTTAGCATACCACCAGACCTATAAATATTTTAATAAACGTATAATATTTACTCTTCTAAAAGTTTTCAAAGGCTTTTTGAATTAAATTTCTGTGAAACTTGATATTTAATGATTAGATATTTGTTTATTTATAACATGCTTATAATAAAGGAGAAATAAAAAGATTAAAATTGTATTAATTTACAGTTTTATTTATTACCTATAGGTCTAGAAACATACAAATGAAAAAAATGGTACACGCTCAGCAAAAAACTAATCATCATACAAAATATACTTTTACAGTCTTTAGGGAGAAACTTTCTTTTTTTAGAAACTTTTTGTTGTTTGCCTGTGATTAAAATAACAACATTAGGAGTAATGGACCTTATCTTCACTCTTAAATCCTGTTTCTACACTTATGCTGCTTCTATGTTTATTTTTTATGTACAAGAGTTCAGAAAATCCACTCTCGCACAAGTAACTTGTAACAATGTTGCTCACATCACTCACGCGTACCACCTGAAATTTTCCCGCGTACCGGTTGGTACCATAGGTTGGGAACCCCTGATGTAAGTTATTAATCTATTTGTGTATAGGAAACTGATACACATTGAATTTTTTTTCTGAAGTTTTTTTTTAAATCTATTATTGTATGGGATACACATTAAATCTAATATTTTAGGATAAAACTTATTGATTTTCTAAAAACAGTTTATCATTACTATGAATAGTTTAGAATAAAGTTTTCTAATGTGAGTTCTGTTAAACTCTTAATGTTTTCATATATCTATGATGAATATTAAATCTAATATATTTTCACAAATTCTAAGTTGTAATTAAGAATAAAGTCATGCTTTCTATTTTTTTATATAGGGGGAACCAGGGACACATGACCCAACTTGTAGTTTTTGGCTTGTAACTTTTAAAAAACACTATTTATTGATTTGCAAATGCAGTCAATTTATACTTTAATAAGTCTTACACAATATATTTTAGTATTTTCCTGAAGTATTTAACTGCAATATTAGTAAAATATAAATTATTTAAAACTTTAGTTTTGGGTCATGTATCCCAATGTATAGGGATACATGACCCACCCATTAGGGATATGGGACCCAATCCGTATATTTATTGGAAGGAAAAATTTTACATAACAAAACTACCATCATATAAAGTTTATATGTATGTTTTTTAATTTGTCAGACAAAATTATTACTTCCTATTTTTATCTCATTAATTATTCTTATTTTAACGAACTATTTAAATTTAAACGTAAAGACTTTATAAATACAAAACTGGGAATCCTTTTATGTCACAGAGAAAACACAGGTAGTTTAAGAATCGCTTCTATTTTATCATTATTAACTTGGGATATATTATCCATTTCAGGCCATTTAAAACATTTTCCATCTATTCTATTTGCAAACTGAGAGTTCTAGGCTCATAAGAATTTTGTTCTTGCGCTTTCCCCAAAAAAATATTCTTATTTTCCGTTTTTCCCGATATTTGGTAAGAACCCCGTCATTTTCTCCCGTGATTTTTTAAAAAATTTAGTTGGTCTACTTTGACCTACTTTTTTGTTATTTACTTGGGTCACGTATCCCTAATTGACTTGGGTTAAGTATCCCTAGTTGCACTTTTTTTTATTAACCCCCAAAACAAAGTATTTTGCAAATAAATACATTGACACTATCATACATGTAATTGTAGCTAAAAGCATGAACTACACAAGTAACTAATTGAAAAAATCTTTCCTTTAAACCAAAAAATGTAGACCGGAAAACCTTACGGCCTCAAAAATTTACTTTCAGTGCATGAAAACGTATTTCTTCGCATAACTAAACACATACGCAATGATTCAGCTCGTTTTTTTCACCATGTGATCAGCTGGCTGAAAGAAAAAAAGCGTTGCCACTTTCAACTCACAAAACTTTTCCATTGCTGAGAAAGAATTGGGTCATGTATCCTTATAGGTCAAATGTCCCTAGTTCCCCTACTTTAATAAATTGTTTTGTTTTTATAGACGTGCCCCAAGTCCTTCACCAGGAAGGATGTGTTAGCCAAACATATGGCTACACATAACAAGCCTGTCAAGCGCCATCAACCTCCAGGCCTCTGCTTCCGCTACAAAGCGCCGGCGTGCAGAGAAAGTCAGTGACATTTTCGATACTTTCACAATCTACCCTTCCAAAGACTCTGTAGAAGATCTTCTGAATTTTTTAGAGGAGACTCGACCACAAATTATTTATAACATCGGAGAGGAATTGGCCACTAAAGGTGCCGTCAAATGGTATCTAGTGACCAAACTTCTGCTGAGCAGAGTCAATAACGAAGGCGAAACCGAATATGCTACCCTCTTTTTCCGGAGTAAAGTGGCCATGGAGTTAGATATTACTGAAACTCACATTTATATAGAAGAAGGATTTACAAAGATAAAAGCTTCCTTCGAAGAATATCTCCGACATGGATCAGGTTGGGTATTAGACGAGGTCATTCATCTGGATGTGAATATCCCCTAGCTGCCAACAGCTATATTCCACTTCTTAAGGAGTTATGCTAATCGTGTAAGCAAGTACCAACCGTTCGAAAGTGAGATTGAAATGGGAGATATCCAATTCCCTGTCACCCTCTCCAAAGTGGTAGACTTTGAAAAGATGAATCTGAACCTCCACATCAATGTATATCAATATGAAGAAAAGGAAATCTTTCCACTCTACATTTCCAAGAAACCCACGAATCAAAATACTATTCACCTATTATACTTTGGAGATGAACATCGTCACTATTGGTTAATTCGAAGTCCGAGTCGAATGTTATCTCACCTCACTGGTCATATAGCATCGACATTCTATTGCGAGCGATGTTTACATCGTTTCTCTAGACAAGAACTGCTAACCAATCACCTACCATACTGCGGAGACCATAACCCACAACATACTAAGATGCCCTCCGAAGAAAAGTCAAAACTGTTTTTCAATCCACAAAAGTGTGTGCAACCTGTGCCTTTCATGATTTTTGCAGATTTTGAATCTCTCATCTGCAAGATGGATTCTACATCTGCTAACACACAGAAGATTGCAGAGCATAAAGCATGTGGATATGCTTATGTAGTACATCAGAATGAAACAAAAAAAAATAAACTATAATAGAAGCCTAAGACTCCACATGGCTGTGTTATTGAATAATCGCGATGAATTCAGTTTTAGAATGTGCGTCTTTCAGTTCAGGCAAAGGGGCGCGAAGTGAACATTACATGGCTATCAAGAAACGCGGAACAAGGGTGCAGAGATAAAAAAAAGTCAATTAAAAAGAGTTGGCCACCTACTTTTGTTCTACAAAACTGTTTAAAGTATTATAAATTATCATTGATATAGAAGACTGCTATGAAAAATGAGGCTTGAATGACTACTTGAAAGGACTACCAGGTTAGGTTAGATTTGAACTATTGTCGCACTAGAGCTACATGAGGGCTATTGCCGATGTGGGTCATAGTTTAGTTTAGTTGAATTATCATCGCACTAGAGCTACACGAGGGCTACGTGGGTCATAATCCTCACCAATTCAGAGCAAC
>JAFNEN010002214.1:0-18533 GCA_019343175.1 Oedothorax gibbosus
AAGGAAGGGGTGCCTTAAAATTTTTTTAAAAAAGCCCAAAAACGGTTACGGCTCCCCCTTAAAAAAATTGTTTGGGTCCCATTCAGTAAGTGTGGACCAATTGACCAAAATTTAAAAATTTACGTAAGTATTGGCCTTTTTTAATTCCAGGGAACCCTAAACGGATAAAAAGAACCAAACGGCAAATTTTAACCGGCCCGGGGTAATTTGTCCCAAAAAAAAACCCTAGTACGTCTTTCTTTAAAATTTTTTTTCTTGATGGTAAAACAACCCCTAATGAAAAGGGGGAACCCCTTTTTTGGAATTCTTTTATAATACGGAAAAAAATCTTTTTTAAAAATTTTTTTCTTTAAAAAGGTTTTCTTACCAAAAGCTATGGAATTAAATTTGGAAAAAATTCCGCTAAAAATTTTTAATTATTTTTTTTAAATCAAAAAAAATCCGGAACGTGCCCCAATCAAAACGGGTTCAATTTTTTCCCCCAATTTTAATCAAAAAAAAGTTTTTTTGGGTATATTTTTTTATCAAAAACAACACTTTTAAAACATTAAAAAATAAAAAATTATTTTATAATGTTTACAGGGTATTTTTTCTTTTAAAAAAACAAAATTAAATTAAATATTAAAAATTTTTTTCCGGAAATGGGAAATTAAAACATTTAATTTTCTTCCCCAGGCCCAACAATTGCCCAATCGAAATTTTTCCTAGTTTTAAAGCAATCATTTGTTTTTTGGCTACGGTCAATTTGGGGGGGAAAAATCAGAAATAAAATCCAAAGGTCATTTTTTCCCAAAAAAAGTTTAACAAAGTTCAAAAATTTTATGGCCAGCGAAAAAATTGGAGGGAAAATATCCATTGATCCCTTTGAACTTGCAATCTAAATTTCCCCCAAAAGTTTTAAAACCCCGCGTGAGTTTTAAGGTTTAAACTTTGTTTTAGTGATAAGATTGTTAATTGGAAAAAACTCTTTTTTTTCCCTGATTTTGTTTAAATTAGGTTACCCAATTCATATATTTTTGAAGGCATAAAAATTTCAAAATTGAACCCTTTTTGTTTTTCCTTGCCTTTTTTGTGTTTTTTTTAAACAAAAAAAAATTCCCCAAGTAAAGTTCTGAGCCCCCCCCCCCCCCCCCCCACCCCCGGGTTTTTTCGTGGGGGGGAGGTTTAGAAAAAAAGGGGTTTGGCGGGGGTTTTTTTTTTTAAATTTTGGCAGTTTTTAATTTTTTTTTAAAAAAAATTTCCCCCCCCCCCCTAAAATTTCAACGACCAGTCTGCTTTTTGAAACCCCCCCCAAATTTGTAGGACCCCGAGTTGTAAAACGCATATTTCTTTTTTTAAAGGGGTTGAAAAAAAAAATCAAATGTTTGCACATTTGTGGCTGAAGACGAGATAAAAAATTTTAAAACAAGGTGGTTGTGTTTCCCCTCCGGGTAAAGAATATTTTATTTATAGTTTTTTTAAATAGTTAAAAAGGGGGCCAAAAGTCTTTAAATGTTTTGGGCCCTTGGCCCTTGAATAAAAATATTAATTGCTTGAAAAATTTCAGCTAAGCATGGGGCTAAAAAATAAAATTTGTCTTCGGGGATTGATTATGATAAAAATTTTTAAAAAAATTATTCCCTGGAAAAAAGGGGAGCAGGGGTGTTTAATACGTTTTAAATTCTATAAAAAGGGGGAAAAGGAAAAGGGTTGGTTTTACCAAAAAAGCCGGGCCCGGGTCATGATCAAAAATTAATAAAACGAGTTTAGAAGGGGGGTAAAAAAAATTATTTTTTAAATAGAGTTGAAATGTGGAATGTTTTTACCAATTTTTTGCATTCGAAAGAGTAAAAAATTTTTTTAAGAAAATTTTTTTAAAATCCCTTGGGAAAAATGGTAAAAAATTAATTTTTTTGGCCAAACTTTCGGGGGCCCGGGGGCCTTTTTTTTTGGTCGACTTTTTTTTTTATTTGTATAAGTAAAGTTTTTGTAAATAGTTCCCCGAGAGGGTATCCTTGGGGCTTACTAAAAGCAGGGACTTCCTTTGCAAACCTTTCTATTGGGATCTTTACCCCCCCCCTTCTGTATCTTTAAAAAAATTTAAAATTTCCAATTAAAATCTTGCAAAAATGAAGCTATTTAAAAATCGTAAGGGAAATTTCTTAAAAATTTTTTTTTGAAAATTTCTTATAAACTATATATCTAGATTTCTAAAAAAAGGAAATCAAAACCTTTAAAAAAAATAAAAAGGTTAATTCCCTTTTTTTTCCCAATGGGAATTGTTTCGGGAATTTCCTAAAATTATTTTGCATAATATTAAGTTAGATTTAAAGTTTTTTTCTGCGATTTGTTTCTCAAAAACTTTTTTTTCCCAAACCAAAAGAGAAAAAAATTCTTTAACGATGTTTTTGCAATCGTGAAAATTTAATTTTTAAAAAAAATGTGTGTTTTTATTAAAAAATTTTTTTAACCGAAATTATTGCAAGAAGTTTTAAAAATTTTTGCAAAATTTTAAGTTTTTGCGCTAAAGTTTTGATTTTTTAAATTTCAAAAATGCAAAGGATAACGAAAAACCAACATCACAGCAAAGGGCCCCTTTTAAAAAAAAATTAAAAAAAAAAACATATTCTTGAAAAAATTTTTTCGAATACCAAAAAAAATAATTCCAGAAAAAAAAGGAAAACAAACGCGGAGAGTTAATGTTAACTGCCCAGCGGTCTTTTCACTCGGAAACTACCCCCATAAAAACAGCGGTCTTTTTTGCTTTTGCTCGTAACGGACTTTTTTGCCAAAAATAATTTAGTTTTAAAATTGAGGGGCAATTTCCTGAAAAAAAAATAGTTTAAGAAAAAATTATATTTTTAAATTCCCTTTTAAAGGGGCTTTTTTAGTGGTAGGAAAAAAACCCCAAAGAAAACCAAACAACTAATGGAAGGGAAAATTTTTTTCTTTGACTCACGTCTCAAACTGCATTTCTTGGGGTTTTTTCGTTTTCTTTAAAAGGGGTTTTGCACAGCTTTTTTGTTTTTAAAAAGGTCCGCCTCCCGACCTTTTCCCATTGTTTTTTTGTTTTTTTGAAAAGTGTTGAAACATCCCCATTGCGTCCAAAAAGCGTGACGCCAAAACCAATTTTGGGTTGGTTTTTCAAAATAAGGGAAAAAAACTAAAAAAACCCCAATATTTGCAGTAAAAAGAGTGTGCATCCAAAAAACCCCCCATTAAGTTTAAAAAAACCCAAAAAAAAACCTAGCTCCTTCGCTCCTTTCCAAATTTTACTCTTCAAATATTAGGTAACTACTGTAACGTAAAATTTTGAAACAAAACAAATTCTTTGTTTATTCTGAAATTCTTTTACTCTAAAAATATCAAAGATATTTCTTTAAGTTTTGATGGTGCAAAATTTAAACGTTTTTACCGAATTTTTTAAAGATGTTTTTTTTTTGAGCAAATAACTTTTAAAAAAACCAAAAATTTTTTCTTTCAGGTGACTTGACGACATTTTTCGGGTTGCTTTTTTGTTTACACAAATTTTCAACATGTTTTTTATTTTTTTCAAAAAAAAATTTGGGGGGCCGGTTTTTAAAGTTTTTCCGCTTGTACTCTTTTGGCCGTCCCCATCCAAATTCTCCCCCCGGGAAAGTAGCGGTTGCGCAAAATGGGGTGGAAAATGCTTTTAAAAAGAAACATATTAGAATATTAGTACCTTTACACACTAAATCAAAGGGAAAATGGAAAATTTCTTAAAACTGTTCTCTTTTTCTTTAACTTTTGGAACCGGTAGGAGGGGTGCACTCCCCTTTGGGACGACCATGTGTAAGACTGTATGAAAAGGGAAAAACAAACTTTATTCCCCGTTTTAAAAGTCAAAAGGTTTTTCCAAAAAAAAATCTCCCCCCAAAAAAAGAGGGGTTTCCATAGGAAAACCTTAAAGGTGGGGACAGGCATCACGCGACAAAGAAGGTAATAGCCTAACTTAGCTTTACATTCGCCACCTGACTTTGGACGCCCCCCGCCCCCTTAATTGTTTTTTAGCTTTCGGTGTGGAAAAATTTTTATCCTCTTCGGTCTACCCCTATCTTCGTCCTTATTTTTTTTTGATCGCACCTTGATTAGTTACCGTTTTGGGGTTGGGAGGTTCAAAGATTAAATCTACATCCCCTCTTGGTAGTTTTTCCAAACCGTTTAAAAAAATACAATGGTTTTTTCCAAAAAAAAAATCTCACCCAAAAAAGTAGGTTTCCCCTGGCCCGTAAAGGTGGGAAAAAAATGCACGCGACAAAAAAAGGAAAAAACCCCAACTTAGTTTTAATTCGCCCCGTTTAGGGCGTCCTCGTCCCCTAATAAGTTTTTAGTTTTTCGGTAAGATGGAAAATTTTTTTCCTCTTCGGGCTACCTCTACCGCTTTATTTATTTGAAGCTGCCCTTGTTGACGTATCGTTTTTTCGTTGGGGTTCCCCAAAGGTTGAAATCTACTCCCCGCTTGGGAGGTTACTCATCCGAAAGTCTTCGCGGGGAGCAAAAAAAAATTTCATTTTAGAACTGGGTGTTTTTTATAATTCGTTCCCCCCTTTTCCCCAAGGCCCTAGTCAGAATTTTTATGCTTTTCGGAGGTAAAACTCCCATATTGTTAAAGGGCCCCTGTACTTTACTTTGGGGTTTTTGGGAAATAAAAAGTTTTTTTTCAGGGAATTTTAAAACAACAACGCCCCCAGATTTTTACTTAAAGGGGATTCTTTACGAGTCAAATTTTTTTTTCATATTTTTTGCTACAAGAATTTTTTTGTGTTCCCGCAACTTTTTGGGATTTACGTAAAATTCAGGTAGTAATTTTTGGGGGAAAAATTCCCCGGGTTTTTGGGGGTATCCATCGAAGTAAAAGGGGTTTTTTATTTTATTACTAGGAGCCATTTAAACATCTTTGAACTTTGGTAAATTTACCCCAAATTTTTTCTTTTTAAATTTGGAAAAAAATCGGGGGGGTTTTTGAACCTTGGAAAAAAGGAAAAAAAAAAAAAAATTGGGAAAAAAATGATTAAATTTTCTATTGATTTTTTCCCAACTTCCCCTTTGGGCCCTTTAGGTCTTTGGCTAAAAATTAATGAAATGTTTTTTTTCCAAAATTTTCTTGCAATAGTCTTCGAAAATGGGGGAGGGAAAAGGCAGTTTCCCCCTCTATCTGTATGTTCCCCTACTGGGGGAACCAAATCATCAGTAAATTCATCGGCCCTTTTTAAAAACCCCCTTAGTTGAGCATTTGGGCAGGGTTCGAAGGCGAAAACAAATTTTGGTCAAATTGCGAAAAACCCCCAAAAGCTTTTTTGTTGCGAGCTGACCCTGTTACAAAGGGGCCAAGAAAACCCCGGGTGTAAAACTTCAAAGGGTCGACTACCAGGTGAAATGGTATTAATTTTCCCTTTGAGCTTTCCCCCCTGGTACTTTTGAAAAAGCACAAAACTCACACTGCCCTTTATATGCTGCTTTACGTAACTTCCCTTTCCCGGGGAAAAACCAAAAACTGTTTGACGGATCATATGAATTGCTTTGCCCCGACTCCAAAGTGGCCAGAGAATCATGAAAAGGGGACTGCAAGTTTATTTCCTCAGGGATTTTGGGGCATTACAAAAATTTTTGGGTTTCCTTTTTTTTTATCACCAGATTCATAGGGGGTGCGAAAAAGTATTCCATTAACCAACTGGGAAATTTTGGGGGGGCTAGTTTTTTTTCTTCTACAATTCTTTTGGGCCCTTTTGGGTTTTTTTAAAGGGAAAGTATAACCTTCTGAAGCCCCTGATTTTGAGCCTTGTTGGACAACTCTGTCTTCTTCAGGGGGAAATATAAAACACCGGGTTTTCCTTTTTTTAGTTCTACAAGGGTTTAAAAATTCTTTTTCTGAAATTTGGTGAACGGGTTTTCTCTCTTCGACGGGGTGAACGACTAAGGGCATCTCCATGGGGCCTTCCCTACACCTTCTCAAATGTTTAAAACGTCATAATCAAATTCGTTTTAAACATTTCCCGTCCACGTTGCTTCTTTTGAGGTTTGATGTTCTTTTGTGTTTTTCCAAGTATTTTTATTGCAAACAATGGGTGACAAACCCGAAAATCGTAGACCTAGCAAAAGAGGACGAAGTTTTTTCCCATAGACCATACAGCAGCTATAAACTCCAAACGGCTTAGTGGTTTTTTTTCTTCTTCTGGGTTGAAACGGCCCGGCTTACGGAGTAAACAAACTGAAATGCTGCGATTTAAATTTTTTTGGGAAAAAGCATTCCAGCAAAACCCTACTGAACTTGCTCAGTATGAAATTTTCAGTTTCATAAACGGGGATCAAACAATTTAAAACACGGGTCTTGACACAAATTTTGACCGCAATTTTCAAATGCTTCTTGTTGACGATCAGTCCACTCAAACGTTAAATCTTTTTTTAGCAACCTTGTGACCCGGCCCCCGCAATTGAAGCATCCCGTGTTAAAAAACCACAAAAAAATTTGGTTTAACCCAAAAAAACCGCCAAATTCATCTTTTTTTTTGGGGAAAGGGATACCCTCAACGGCTGCTAACTTTCCCCGGACCTGGTCCGTTTTCCATCTCTATAAATTACAAATCCCAAATATTCAATCTCCGCAACCAAATTCCCACAATTTGGGGTAACCTTCAAAGGGTTTCAATTTTCAAGTTTTAAACCCCCCCTGCAAACCCTTTCAAAAAGTAACCCGCCCCAAAAAAAAGCTTCACCCAAACCCATTTCCCCCCCTCGAATTTCAATTGGGAACCCCGGAAAAAAATTTTAATTCTTCCAACCCAAAGGATGAATAAAAAACCGCCCAAAAGGACAAACCCAACCTTAAAGGCCCCTTTAATTTTAAAAACCTTTTTTGGGCTCCCCGGGTTTTTGGGAAAAAACGGGAAAGGTCCCTTTTTTTTGGGGGACATCCCAAGGGGAAAAAAACAAACAAAGTGGTTAAATAATGCCCATCAGGTTAGAAAAAACGCTCCCTTTCTTGCAGATTCGTAAATTCCATCGGTATCTGTTTAAACCCTTGGAAAGCTCAAGGATACAAAATTTAATTTAAAGCAACAGCCCCCTCAACAAGTCATCGATGCAGGCAAGGGAAATTTTTACCCTTAAAAATTGTCTGAGATTTAAAATGCCTGAAATTCAATCCCTTTTGGGGTGGGCTCCATTTTTTTTGGGACACTAGCAAAACAGGACTACTATACTCAAAAAGAGCTGTTACGAAAAAACCCCCCTGTTTTTCCTTAATTCTTGTACGATTTCTCTTAAAAACTTTTCTCTCTTAATTCGAAGCTCGATGGGTGAGGGGGGCAACATTTTTCCCCCCGGGTTGTCTCAACGATGTGCATTACAGGGGTTTTTAAATCCATCCCAGTTCATTTTGATTTCAATCAAAAAAAAAAAACCTAAACTCTTTAAAAACAAGTCGCAAAAAAATTCCTCGTTGATCTTCATTTATTGAGGCCAACTTTCGGGATTCTATATCTATATTTTTTAACCCCCTATTTCTCTTGAATTTAAAAGGCCGGCTTTGGGAAACCACATCTTTCACTTTGGAACCCCTTTTTTCCCAACACCCAATTTCCTCGAAAAACTCCCACGATTTTTCTCAGACATGGGTTTTTGCGTTACTTAAATTCACAATGGGGTACTTGAGTTTTCCCATCATTACGGCCCAACGTAATCTACTTTTCCACCATCTATGTTGCTACAGGAAATAAACCCCAGTTTGACTATCGCTTGCGCTGAAAACTTTTTTCCCAATTGAACTGTACGTGTTCAATCACGACCTTTTCGAGGGTTTTTTAAAGGACGACAGGGATAGGTTTTTCCCATCAATCGGAAAACCCCCTAAAAAAGTCAAAAATTCCTCCATAGAATTAACTTGGATTTACCTTGACTTCTAACCTTATTATCTCTGGTGATCAATGATGTCTTTGGGCCAAAAATTTGCGTCAGGCCCTTTAAAAAGTATCATCGGCCACTACTTAAAAAAATCACTTCCTTCAAAAATTTTCTTTGTCGATAGTTTTTTTTGAGCATGATTACCCAAATGACTTCCTTTACACCCCCCAATGGGCCCCTAATTGGTGTAAAATATTCTTGTGTATTTTTTCCGCTAAAATTTTTGGGGGAAACTAATTTTAAAATTGAAAAAGTCAGGGGGCCCCGGGCTATAAAAAGCGCTGTGTTACTCCCTTTTATGGTAATTTTTTCAAACGTACTATTCTGGAAACCTTTTAAAAACCCACATTAATTGAAATAAAAAGGGGGAAAAAATTTTCTTTTACACTCCTTTGTACAATGTCCTTCTGTTTTTTTAAAAACGGTAACAAAAATTTGGGCGTTTTTTGCTTTACACAGTCACGTGCGAAATGGCGGTTTCATAAAAGTTGTAACCCAAAAGTTTTTTTATTAGTATTTCTACTTGGCTCCTTTTGGGCTGCCGTTGGGGATATTTTCCCTCTTTCGACAAAATTTTTTGTTCCGGTTCTATAATTATTTTGTACCTTTTTTCTTAAAAACATCTCTGAGTTCCCAAAAAACTCATTTTTTTTTCAGCAATGTTTCAAGGAGTTTTAATGTTTTCCACGGTCCAAATAGGGGCCCTCTTATTTCTGGCGGGGTACGAAATTTTTAAAAATGATTTTGTTTTTTATGGGGGTCTTTTTAAAATCTCAAAGCTGTTTACTTCAAGTCCTTTCAGTTTCCAAAAAACCATTTAACCCCCGACTTAACCCGTATTTTTTATGCGAATAAAAAAGTTGTGAAATTTTTTTCCCGGACTCAATCTGTACCTTTTAAGCAAAAGAGACTTCACATAGTCCTCTTTCTGACTGTTCCCTTTTGGCTCCCTCTTTTTCATTTGAACAATTTGCTTGTACTGGTTAATTTAAAATGCCTCCACATCGTATTCGGGATTTGTAAACGTTTCATAACTCTCTCGGAAAAGAACTAAATATAGGGTGATATCCTCAAATTTCAGATAGAAAAAATTTCTTCTTGTGACCCGAAAAATCGACTTTTGGCGCTTTAAAAGGGACTGCGGGCAGTCCCGACTTTCACTTGCACTTGGGTTTTGGAAACAAATTTTTGACTTCTTAAGCTCCAATGCATGTTCCCCCCTCCCTTTTTCTCCCCTTTTGCTTGTCTTGTCGTTTTGCTTCTTCTCGCTTGGGGCTTGTCTTGTCCCTTTCCGGGGGGGTCTTCCTGGGTCAGCCAGCCTTCGACCCCTTCCCCCGAACCGTCTCTTCAAACGAGTTCTCCTCCCCTCAAAATCTTTCCCTTTAAATCCGGGAAACCCTTTTAAAGAACGGGGAAACTTTCCCCGGACAACTCGTCACAATGTAACGCAAAACTTCCTTCCGAAGTCGCGATAAAAAAAAGCCCCCTTTTAACTCAAACTTACTCAAAACTTAAAAAAAACACTTAAAAACGCTTGGGTTTTTCCCACTTCTGATATTGTAAGACTGACATGAACCGGGAAAAACAAACTTTTTTTCTCCGGTTTTTAAAAAATCAACGGTTTTTTTCCAAAAACTAATCTCACACACAAAAACTAGGTGTTTTTTTATAGGCAACCGTTAAAATTTGGTTTTAATTGGTCTTAAAAATTTTCCCCCCCAAAAATTCGCCGCTCTGCTTAAAAAGCCTACTTAAACCCCCTTTAGAAATCCGGCCCTGAAACAAATAGATAATAAATTGGATCATAAACGTTTTTTAAGCATGCGTTTACCATGTTTGAAAGTCCATGTCCCCCTTTATAACTATGGCTCTCTTTTTTGTATTTTTTTTTTTGTGGTAAAATTCTAAAACGTTTTGGGGAAAAAGGGTTTTTGGGGGAAAGGGGGGGAAAATCCTTCCCAAAAATTTTGGATAAACCCCCGGGCCCCAAAAAGGGCAGAAAAAGGCAAACCCTTTAAAAACTATCCCAAAAAAAATTTGGAAATTTTTTTTTAATTTAAAAACCCCAAACCAATTGTTTTCCCCAAAAAAAAACTAATTTCGGGGACCAAATTTTTTTAAAAGGAATTTAAACCCCCAAAAAAAACCCTTTAAAAATTTTTTCCAAAGCCCTTGAAAATTTTTGAAGAAAAAGTCCAAAAATAAAGTTAAAAAAGTTTGCTTTTAAACTGCAAATGGGATTAACCCTTCTTTGTATAGTGATTTTTTTTTTGGTATACTACCAAAAAATTTGGGGGGGATGAAACTTACTAAATTTGAGCACATTTTAAAGGACAATAACCTTTAAAGTTATTTTTCCCTTGCTGAGTAAATTTTTTGCATCCTGGTTTGGGGCCTTGGCAACAAAAAAAGGCATTAAATTTTTTGGAATTCCCAATACCACTTTACCCCTTAGCCCTAGTTTTTTACGGGTTCAATGAAAAAAATTTAAAAAGAAAAGATCCCAAAAAGTTTTTTACAAAAAAAAACCAAAACCTGTAAAGTTTTGGGTGACATTTTTTTTTTTGCACTCTTGAAAACCAATTTTCGATACAATCACCCTGAGAAAAACAATTTTACCAATTTCTGTTCTGTACTTTTTCCAAAAAAAACCCCACTTCCTGATTAATCAAACTTTGTTTTTAAATTCTTCTTTGAACAAATTTTTAAACAAATTCTCGCCCCCAAATTGCATAAAAGTTTTTAATTTTTTTGCTCCCCTTCCAAAAAAACCCCCAAATGTTTATCAAGAAGCAACATGAATAACAGTTAACCAATTGTTACTTTCGGTTCCCCCCAAAAAAAAAACAAACCGTCTTCCTGATTAATCAAAAATTAAGGGTTTGGGGTTATTTTTTGAACTATTTTTAATTTTTTTCCACATAATTGGGGAAAGGGGAAAGGGGAACCCGTTGATAAAGCGCTTTTCTTGCTAGTGAAAGGTCCTAGGTTTGTGAAAGTTCCTAGGTTTGTGAAAATTCCCCAGGTTTGGGGGACAGGCATTGCCAGAAAAAACTGTAGACCTATCCAGGTTTTAAAAGAACCTGGAAATCAGGGAATTCCTCAGGGGAAATTTTTAAATTTTGGAAAAATTTAGGGGAAATTTTCATGGAATTTTTCAAATTTTGCAAAATATCAGGGATTTTTTTTCCATTTTGGATTACTTAAAAAGCAGGTTTTAGGTTTACTTGTGATCATACTACGGAAAACTTGATCAAAAGAAAAAATTCCCGGTTTTGGGCCATTTGCCTGAAAGGGCCCAAACTTGGGGGGGGAAGGGTAATTTTTTTAATGAATAAAGTTTATAACATGAATTTTTCTGATCACGTGGTTCCTCTCAAAATTATTCCCGATTTTTCCGGAAAAATTAGGTAGTTTAAAACCCAAAAACCGGGAAAAATCTTTAAATCCCCCCCGATGTCTGGATTAAATTTTTTGTACTGCATTGAATTGGGATGTATTGTGAATTTTTTTAGGGAATTGGGAAAATCAAAAGGGAAATTTTTTTTTTAGGATTTTGTTACCCCCCCTGTAACACAAATATGCAGCCCAAAAAAGTCCAACAAATAATCATTTGCATGGGAAGTAAAACGTTACAAATGCTGGGAAAGTCCCAACGCTGCATATGATATTTCTCCTAAAAGTTTTGTTTTGGGGGCCTAATTCCTTTTTTCCGTTTTATCACTTGAAATGTGGGTTTTTAATTACGACACATGTTATCAATCGCGCCCTTTTGGGAGCTTTGTGTAATGATTATTCAACTGTCAAAAAAATTGCCCTTTAAATTTTTTTTAAATTTTTTTGGTTTGGGGGGGGCGATAAAATCGCTTTGGTGTCTTCCCGTGAACCCGAAAAGTACCCTTCGCTTTTCCCGATCGTGGATATCCCCCCCTGTGTGGTATATAATTGTTTTTTTGTTTTTCTACTTAAAATTTTTTTTCCGCGTAAAAACTGTACTTTTCCATCAACAAAACCCTTCCCATACTCCTTCCCATTAAAACTTTTGCTCCGAAAAAACTCTTTCCCCCCCAAACCCCGTCCCTGTGGTTTTCTCTAAAAAAGTGTGAGGGAATTCCTTTCCGATTTGGATATTTCCCCCCCCAGGAGGAAGAAGAACCCCCAGTATTATGTTTGGGCCCCAGAGAAGCGAAAAAACTTTCCCCTCTCCCTTTCCCGACGCGCTGCGCAGTTCGGGGGGCCCCCAAATTGGGTTAACGCAAAAATTGCGATTTTTGGCTTGTCCAACCCTATGGGGTTGTATTATTTTTTAGGGAAGCGAATTTATTTAAGTAGTTTTTTGTTTTTCTCACATTATTAAAATTTTAAAAAAATAAATTTTTTTTTGTAAAGAGTTGTTAATAAATCCCCAAAATTAAAAAAAACTAATTTTTGATTTCCAGAGGAACCAATTTTTAAAATCGCCAAAATTTTTAAATGTTTTTTGTTATTGTATTTTAAATAATGCAAAATATATATTTAGTGGTTTGGGGGATTTAATTAATCAATTTTCCCCAAATTTTAAAAGTAATTGCAAAAAAAAATTTAATTGCACCTTGCAATTAAATTAATTGCACCTTGCAATTAAGTAAATTTCACCTTGCAATTAAAAATTTATTGGCACCCTTTCAAATTTAAAAAATTAAAATTGCCCTTGCAATTAAATTTAAAATTTCAATTAAAAAAATTGCAATTTTAACTTTTAATTTCACCCTTTCAAATTTAAAATTTAAATTTCAATTTAAATTTTTTAGTTGTTTTATAAAACCAAAAACCGCCAACCCGACCGACCATGACCGAAACCCGACCAAGACCGACAACCCCCTTGACCGACCAAGACAGACTACCTGACAAACCGACAATCCGACCGACCTTGACCGACAACCCGACCAATCGACCCTGACCGACAACCCGACCAATCGACCCTGACCGAAACCCCGACCGCCCCGGGCTTTTGGGCGGGGCGGGCAATCAGTCCCCGTAAAAGGGCCTTTTGTTTGGTCGGGCGGGTATCGTTGGTCGTTCGGATATTTGGGGTTTAAAATTTAATTTTAAATTTTTTACTACTGCAAATTTAAAAATATTTTTCCCCAAATTTTAAAAAAAAAACAATTGTTTTAAATTTTTAATTGGGAGTTTTCCCCCCAATTTCAATTGAATTTAAATTTTTTAAATTTCAGTTTTCTACAATTACAATTAATAATTGGTTTTTAAATTTCAGTTTTTACAATTACAAATTTAATAATTGTTAATTGGGAGTAGTAGTAAAATTTAAAAATTAATTATTGTTTAAACTTAATTGTTTTTGCAATTAAAATTTAAACCCCAAAACCCCGGTTTTATCTACTGAGCTATTAGAAAAATACATATGTGTATTCGTTTTCCCCTAATGTATCAATTTTTTTAAATTTAAAAAAAAAAAAACATAAAATTTTCCCATAAAAGACTATATGAACCCAATTGGTAGAAAAAAGATGGCTGCCCTTCCCCCCCCCCTCCCCCCACCCTCGCTTCCCCCGGGTTTCCCCTACGTTTTAAAACCCGCGAAAAGGCTCCCGTTCATTCTATCCCCCCTAGATCCCCCCCTTGTGTGGGATTAATTTTTTTTATGTTTCTAAACATTTTTTTAAAATTTTTTAGCAAAAAACTTACTTTTTCCCAAAATTTTTCCCAAAAAACCCCCCCCCCTTTTTTTTAAATTACTTTCCTTTCCCATTACCAAAACGTTTTGCTTTTTCCCAAAAAGAAAAAAAAAACCCCTTAAATTTTTAAAGCCCCCTGCCTGGGGGGGGGAACCCTTTTTTAAATCATACTTTTGTTCCCCCTCATCCCCCCCTATAAACCCTTTTTTGTTTGCCAAAGCCTAGTAAAATCCCTTTGATGTTTTTTTTGATTTGTGACTTTAAAACAAAAAAATTTTTAAACCCTTTCGCAATATTTTAAGAGTATTTACCCAGACAATATTGTAACAAAAAATTTATGTTTAGCAGATGGAAACACTTTTAAAAATAGTAACAAAAGTGGGATTATTATTTGTTACCATAGATGAAAAAAAACTAAGAAAGCTTGTCTATTTTTTAAATAATTTTGGGGCCCTGATAAATATTTCTAAAATACAAAAATTAAAATTATTTTAAACCCTTCCCCCCAAATAACATTTTGGTGATTAATTGTTGTAATTGAATTTTTCCCATGCGGGAAAACAAATTTTTTTCCCCGCCGGTAAAATACCGGGTTTTTAAACCGGGGGATTTACCGTGGGGGGTAAAAAACCCTGCCAAACCCCGGGGTTTTAAATTTTACTTTTTTTTTGAGGCCTGGTTTAAAGGTTAAAAACGTTAAATCCCCCGCCATGTGGATGGGGAAATGAAAATTTTGGGTCCTATGCCATTTTCCCAAAAACAAAAACAAAAAAAATAGGGGGAAAATTTATTTCAAGCTGTTCTGGGATTGTGATCAGAAAAAGACTATAGCAGGGTTCGTACGTTTCCCCGAAAAATTTCCCCCAAAAAAAATCCTGAAGTTCATTTTTTTTTTCTAAGGGCCCTTATAACTCCGGGAAAATTTTTATCTAAACTTCTGATATTTTTTTTTTACCCCCTTTCCCGAAATTTTTTTTTTCAAAAAACAAATCGTTTTTTTTTCCTTTCTCTGTTGTTTTTCCCCCCTACTTTTTTCGGATTAGTCACGGGACATGGGGCTGGAAAAAAATAGTTTAGGGCAAACGTGATAAATTAAAGTCCCGAAAGGCCCCCACCCTTTTAAAAAAATTTTTTTTTGTTCCGTTTTCCCTCATTTGAAGTGCAGGGAAGTCCCCCTAGATTAATACGATCATAAAAGCATGTTCCAATTTTTTTTTCCCGTTACCCTTTTGAAATTTTCGGGCGCCCGCACTCCTGAAAACTCCTTAGAAACTCTTGAATTTCACTATCTAGGTAATATGAACCTTGCTATAGGAAAACCAAGTCCCAGTTTTTAAAAGATTAAGGGGAACTCTGAAATAATAGTAGAACAAATTTCCTTATTATACCTGGGATCAAAAATCTGGGTGCTTTTTTTAAATAAATAAATCAGAGAGTGCACATTAAAATCACTCATTTCCCCCCCTCACCCCCAACTCATTTCCACTCACTCACTCACTCCACTCCACTCACCCCACTCCCCCATCCACTCACTCACTCACTCCACTCACTCACTCACTCCACCCCACTCCACCCCACCCCACTCCCCTCCCACCCCACTCCCTCACCACCCCACTCCACTCCACTCCACTCCCACTCCCCCCACTCCTCCCTCCCCCCACCCCACTCACCCCATTTCCACTCCCCTCCATTTCACTCACTCCACTCACTAACTCCCTCACTCATTTCACTCCTCAACCCCCCTCCCCTCACCCCATTTTCATTTCACTCACTCACTCCACTCATCACTCACTCATTTCCCCTCACCCATTTCACTCACTCATTTCATCCTCAATCCCCTCACCCCCCACTCATTTCACTCCTCACACACAATATCTTTTAAAAATTTTAAAAAAAAAATCGAAAAAAAAATGGAAAAAAAATTTTCTATTTTGGGGGTATTTCGCCCCATTCGGGGTTTTTTGGCTTGTGGGTATTTGGGCTTTGGGAAATTATGTCCCAGACCCGTTTTTTTTTAAACGATTCAATCCCAAATATATTTTTTTTAAAAACCAACAAAAACCCTTTAAATGGGTTTTTTTCCCCTCGGAAACTTATTTTCGGGTTTTTTTGCCTTCTTTAAATTTTACTTTTAAAAAATGCGTTCTTTTTTCCTCAAAAAATTGAGTGCCCTTGACAATTGAAGAGTTTAAATGGAAGAACGTGCTAAGTAAAAAAAGGTTTAAAAACGAGAATTGAGTTTCAAATTTTTTTATTTTTGAAACTTTTCTTTTCATTCAAAAAATCATATTTTTTTTTTTGCTTTATTTTTTTAGTTTGGTTTTTCCCAAATACTTGGGGATTTTGGCTTACCGTATTTTACGTGAAAACCGTCATTTAAAAAACGCGTTTAAACGCCTCCTGCACTTGGAAACTTCCCCCCCGCAGGGGTCCCTTTAGGGGGGGGGGGGGGGGTCAACACGCGGGGATGCGTCTTTTTGAAATTTTTGGGGGGGGGGATCGAAAAAAATTAAAAAAATTTGAATGAAAATTTGGTTTTTTTTTTGTCTAAATAAAACTCAAATTTAAATTCTTTTTTCTTTAATCAACTGTCTCCCCCCTCCCAAAACACCGGGGGGGGGGGGGGGCAAAAACCCTCAAATCAAAAAGGGTAACCAAAAATCCTAGAACATTACAAAAGTAGAACATGGATAATGGATATGGCCCGCCCCCGACTAATTTTCGACATTTTTCCCCGCAAAAAACAACCCATCACTTTTTTAAAAGTTTAAAACCCAAAACTATTGCAGCGGGCCCTTTCTCATGTCAAAAATTCTAAAGCATTTCTGTATAACATCCCAACTCGATAAAATGATGACCCCCCCGCATATTTTTTTTTTTAAACCAATGATATTCGTGAAATTTTTCCCGCTTAGAAGTACTACTTTTTTTAAAATTGGGTTTTTTTTTCAAAACGGAGGGGAAGCTTAAAAAAGATACACCCTTTATTAAAGGGATCTTTTTTTTCTTTTTAAACTAAATGAAGTTAAAATGAAATGTGCTAAAAATACCCCCAAGAGCTTTTTTTTGAAGTTTTATTTGGGAGTGAAATTTCCCGGGAAGATTTTCGTAAAAGGGGAAAATTGCAAAAGTGTCGGGGAAAGCGAAATCCCCCTTTGTAAAAGAAACTTCATGGGGATTCTAAGAACATCGAATACATTTTAACCCCAATCCGAAACCCTTAGTTTATTTTTAATTAATTTTCCCAAATTTTTTCGCTTTGCCCCCCCCCTTAAAAAAGCTGCCTCTGGCCTTCCCCCCCCCGCGTGCGTCAGTCGACCCAACTGGGAAAAACCCGAGATAGACGGCCCCCTGTGTTTTGCGAATGTCAAAAATAATGGGTTTTTTTTATCGGGCTTCCCAATCCCTTAAAATTTTTTGTAAATTTTTTGGAAAAAATTAGTGGGATAAATGTTGCAAAGTAACTTGTTGTAAAGTACCACGAAAAAAATTTCAAACCCAAAAAAATTTTTTTCAGCTCCCCAGAACGTTTTAAAATTTTAAAATGGAAGCTTTTTTTTAAAAGGGATAAAGTCCCCTTTCGTCCCTAGGGCGCACTGAAAAGAAAATTTTGGGGGTTTGGGGGGTCGTCCCTAAAATTTTTTTTTAAAATATTTTTAAATTTAAATTACTTTAATTTAAATTATTTTTTTAAATTAAAAAATGTTTTTTAAATTTAAAAAATGTTTTTTAATGTAAATAAGTTCTTTCCCCCGTTAAAAATTTTTTTTTTTTCTAAATTTTTTATTACTAATTTGGACATTAATTATTTTTTGTTTTTAAAATAACTAAGTTTGTATCACTAATAAACCAAATTAAAGTTTTTTTGTTTAAAAAAAAAAATTAAATGCGATAAATGGGGAAAAATCAAATTTAAATTTCAGAATGTTTTTTTTTTTTACATTTAACTTATTAGTAATTTAAATTACTTAATTTTTTAGTGCGAAACTAAACGGAAAAATTTAAAACAAATTAAAGAAAATTTAAAAAAAATTTTTAAACACAAAAAATTTCCCTTTAAAATTATATTTTAAATTTGTAAAAACCCAAAAAAATTTAAAGGACCTTTAAAAAAAAAATAGAGATAATTTTCCCGGGGTAACGGCACTGTTTAAAAGGGCCACGGGGCTAAAAAATGATTATGTTAAAATATACTTTTTAAAAAAAGTTTTAGAGAGAGTGGGAGTTGGATAAATTATCCCGGCCCAATTTTTTTAAATTTTATAAATTTTCAAAAGAAGGTTAAGAAAACGGCAATTTTTTGGGAAAATAAAGTATAAATTTTGAAGTAAAAAAAAATAAGTAAAATTAAAAAAAAAAAAACGAATTTTTTTTTGAGTTTTTAAAACTAATTTTTTTAACTCGCGCGGTGTGACAGAGGTTCTGTTTTTAGGGAATGTTTCTGTTCAAAACCCTTTCGTGTTGTTTTTTTTTCCAGAGTTTAAAAAAAAAAAACTTTTTAATAGTTGGTTCAACATTGTTCAAAAAGGAAAACAGGTATTTTTTTCTTAATTGTAAACCCTATAACACTCATGTTTATAACTAAATTGCCCCTTTTTTGAAATTTAAAAACAAATTAAACTAAATTTTTAAATTATGGAAAAAACTGCATTAAGAATGGGAAATATTTTTTATAGTTTCAGGGATTGGATGAACCCTTTTTTACGAGAATAAGGTACAAAACCCTTTAATTCTGCGTTCCACATAATTACATAAGAGACAATATATCTGCTCGAACATTTTTTGTCGTAACCCGCGCCCTTAAAGTCGTTAAAAAAGCAATTTTAAATTATTCTAAGGGAACTTATAAAATATGTGATTTTTAATTTTAAAAAATTTCAATGTGTGTCCTTATTATGTCGAATCCCCGTTTAAAAAGGAGGGAAAATTTTTCCCAAACTTAAAAACGGTAAATTT
>JAFNEN010002215.1:0-18435 GCA_019343175.1 Oedothorax gibbosus
GTATTCAATGATTTTTTGGGGGGCGATTTGTTTCTTAGCTAACTTAAAATATTTGTAACTACATTGAAGAAATAAACTTGTTATTGGAACAAGAAGTTCTAAAAGAATGAAAAAGCCTACACCTTCCATTACTTAAATACTTAAATGAAATTCTGGTCGAAACCCAAGTATATTTGTATCAGTAACTGTCACCTAAAACCACTTCCGCACAAGATTTATAACCTTAGGAAAAATATCGTTAAACCTAGCATTCTTGCAATTTTAACTTTTCAACGCTAAAATTTAAGGTTTCTCGTGCTATCTGCTATTGTTGATGTGGCAACAGCAATTTAAATTACTAAAAATTTAATTTCAATGATAATTAAATTTGTAATTCGTCGACTTACAGGAGGGCATATGTCCGTCCGGACGTACAGACATAAGGACAAAAAGTATGAAAGTGGAGTTTCTGCTGTCATACCTTTCTAAAATAAAAATAGTTCGCGAGATCCGACGGATAGAACCGATTTTGTCAGGGAAGTATGGTCAGGACAGATGGACTTCTTCATCATCTCAGTACCTACTTTTCTATTTTGTAATTATTTCGAGTTTAAAAAAGCGGACAGTAGACTAAAAATAACCTTAGTGCTTTATCCTCATTGACTATACATGATACATCCCCTGTGGATATGGTACATCCCCCTCCCTCATGTTCTTTAAAATTACGTTTCGTTTTCCTCCTTCAATACCTACAGACTACGCTTGTCATTTTAGAGATGGTCCCCAAAGGTCTTCAAGTGATTCAAATTGATAACTCGTCAAATATTTATTCAAATGTAAAAAAATATATATATTTAGGGACTTTTGAGGGTGCACACATTGTTAAGTTAATTAAAATTGGGTATTGCTATAGGAAATGTTTAAGTTCGTAACATTTTTAATATGAAGACGGCCCCTTATGGAAAATTTTGTGTCAACATGCAATTAACTCAGAATGTTATTTGTTTCACAAAGTCAAAAAGGTCCTAATCTATAGGATGGATAACGGCCGAAATAATCACTAGTGGCTTTTTCAAAAGATGTACCGCTTCTCATGCCCTTACGGCTATACTATCCTTTACAATTATTTTAAATTTTGTATTTTACACTTTCATATATATGATTCTATCATTTTACATTTCTTATATGAGACAAAATTCTTTATAATTGTATTGATAAATGATGGATCAGATTTTTGCTAGGTTTTGATGTACCTATTTTGGAGGCCATTTAAGAAAAAAATTTCTGCGTGATTTTGCCCGTAATGACAAGGCAAGTTGCCTAATGTATTATTTTTTTCTATAATCATCCTTATCACATTGATCAGACCAACCAGGTTAAGTCAATGTCTAAGTCGAAATCAAGTTAAACACAAAAAGTGGAGCTGAAAAAAATCCCTGAAATTTTGGGGGTTCTATAGCATTTACTCATTGAGCTAGAAGGGAAACTGGAGTGAGGTATCAGCGAGCCGAAAACCCACTCACACCCTTTTGAGCAAACAGGGCAGAAAAGGACTATTTTCCCTACACTTGTATGCAATGCTTGTATGGGACCCTTCTATCATATTGACTTGGGCTCCTAAATGTATTTTTAACATTTTTAGTTCGAAAGAAATTAACTTTCTTTAACTTTAAATTCCAACTTTTTTAAGAAATCACCATGTGGATCACTAACTAAGAACCAGTGAACACGAATCCAATAGCGAAATAGGCAAGTTTCTAGGTTTTCTGCCCGTTTCTTTTTTGCTGCAGTGCCGTGTATGCCTTCGCGTTTCGTTATTGAACCGGCTCGTTTGCTGCCCTGTTCAGTAAATCACACACCTTACTCCACGTTTCTTCTAGCTCAATGCATTTACCATAAACGAAAGTGACATTTACAGGCCCCTAAAATTTTAGGCCTTATTTCCGATCAGACCTTGGCTACGAGCTAAAACAAAAGTGCAAACAAACGGTTTATCTTACCCGTTAGGGTTGCAGACGGTGATTGCTGGCATGTCGATCTCACGCGGGGCCGAGGTTTGAATGTCCACCATGGTAGGGTACTCCAAGTACAGCTTCAGGAATTCGAATGTCTGGTATAAGAATCCGACCACACACAAGCAGAACACGACCACCTTCAAGAATCGCTTAAGTGTGGAACTTCTTTTGGCCATGTTTCATTCATGTATGCCTGTTTGTTAAAAATGAAAGGAATAAAATGAACTTCTCAACCACAAAAGTAGTGTTTAGAAGCGACTTTGGACGAAACGTTGCCGTTGGGAGGCTTTTTTGATTTATTTAAACCACCTCACTTGAAGAGTCCAGGGAAAAATCCCTTTATTGACTAAGAATCTTTCCGTAATCAGGTCTGCTTGGTGGATATTGGCGACAGAAAACCTGTTTCTTCTTTGGTTCTTCTCTCACGGTACAAACGTGGGACTCATGTCTCGGTTGAATCAGGGTTGCCGCGAGAGAAGAACCAAGTGATAAACCAGTTTCATTACACCAGTTTAGGCAGTGACTCGCTATCGTCGCCAAAGAGGCCTGATACGGACAGATATCCTGTCGATGAAGAGGTTTTTTCCCTGGACATGTTCACTTGTCTACTGCGTGGAAAATTGTTTATGAACTAGATTGGTTTAAAGCCCTATCGCAATACCCTGTTGAGGAACCCTGAACACAATACATCCCCAATGAACCCTGAACATCTTATATTCACCTGAGGATCAAAATACGGGTTCAGCTATGGTTTAAAGGCCAGTCTGTTGATTGGCACCTTGCGGCGAGCTTGAAATTTAACGTAGGGTTGCTATGCCTGTCGTTCATGGCCGGATTTAGATTTTATGCGCCCCTAGGCCCGTGGTTTTTTGTCGCCCCCTCTTCACACCATCGTAAAGGAGGGAGAAATTTGACATCAGAAAGGTCTTTGTGAAGATACTGTGTATTTTATTCTAATTCATCGTGAAGTAAAATTAATTAAATAAAATAAATAACAAATTAAATAAATAACGCGCTATACATACACACTGACAGCCAAGCGAAGATTCGCCCGTCCAGCGTCACCTATACGAGGAAGGCGAATGGGACTTTTATTCGTGGAGAGCATGTAGATGTAGACATGTGTTGTAGTCTATAAGTTTGAAGATTTTCTTTCAGAAGAAAATCTTCCAACTGCATAAAACAAAGGAAAGGCGGCACAGATAAGACATACAATTCGGCGATAATGTGGAATCTCCCACATTCCGCACTCATGCCAGCGTGACACATAAACAGTAAACTAAGACTTTTTAAACACTATGAAACTCAAATTAAATTATAAAAAAATACACTTAAAAAAAACCCTAGACGCCACAATGGCATAATTGAAATAAACAGAACAGAAAAAAATTACTCATTACCACGCTGCTGTTTCTAATCGAGATAAGGCATCAGCGTCCTTGTTTTCGGCTCCCGGTTTGTACTGGATAGAGATGTTATAACGCTGCAGCGACAAAAGCCATCTTTGAAGTTTAGCAATTCTGGGTGCTCCCTCTGTCAAATACCTGAGTGGATTGTGGTCTGAGAAAATTTTAATTGTGGTTCCAAAAACCCAGGTCTCAAATTTTTTTAGAGCCCAAATCAACGCGTAAGCATCCCTCTCAATTGCAGCCCATTTTTTCTGTGTGTCGTCCAGTTTCTTGCTAGCAAAACTTATAGGAATAATCTTTCCTTGCTCGTTAAATTGGCCTAAGGTTGCACCCACCCCAATTTCCGAAGCGTCACAAGAAATGACAAATGGTTTTCTTATGTCAGGTGTGTGAAGTGCCACCGCCTTTACTAAACAGTTTTTCAGCTCACCAAAGGCTTGTTTTGCCTCATTAGACCACGGTATCTCGTTGGATACCTTTTTGCGGGTTAGTTCGGTAAGTGGCACAGCAATTTCTGCAAAACGGGGTATATATTCCCTGTAGTATGAAAATAGTCTCAGGACTGAACGCAGGTCCTTTTTCGTTACTGGCAATAGCAATCCCTCAATAACTTTTAGTTTTTCAGGATCCGCTCCATGTTTTCCAGATCCTACAACATGACCTAAGTATTTAACCTGACCCCTGACAAAGTGACATTTCTGGATATTTACCGAGAAGTTAAGGTCATTCAAAGTTTTTAAAACAGCCCTTAAATAGATCATATGGTCCGACCAAGATTGGGAGTATATTACAATATCATCAATGTAACTTTCAGCGTATTCCCGATGTTCACTTAATACTAAATTCATCGTTTTTTGAAACGTATTGGCACTCCCATTTATTCCATACTGCATAACTGTCCACTGATATTGCCCTTTTGGTCCAATGAACGAGGTTAGTTCTTTACTTGCCTCATCCATTGAAATAGTCCAATAGCCTTTAAAATATCCAAAGTGGTCAGATATTTTGATGCCCCTGCTTTGTATCCTTTAGTAGCATTTTGCATGGGGAATGGGTTTATTTTACATGCCAAATTCAAAAACCTGTAATCAACGTACAATCTTATGCTGGAATCCTTCTTATCCACACAGACTAATGGATAAGCTATCTCTGCCTGCGAATGCTCTATTAATCCCTTCTCCATTAAATCCGAAATTTGATCCTCCACCGCCGGTTTTAAACTCTCAGGGACCCTATAAATGTGGGGCTGTTTCCGCTTATACTCTGGTTTTAATTGAATGGAATGACTTCCCACCTTTGCCCTTTTTAACTCCCCCGAAAACACATATTTGAACTGCATTAACACCCTTTTTAATTCCCTGCCCTCTCTACCAGTTAATGTTCTGTTTTTAACCGAATTTGAGACTCAAAGAATTCCTGAGTAGTTAAATCCCCTTTACCGGGTGCGTGTTGCACATCCCCAAAATCCTCCCATCTCCTTCGTAAAATCCTCTCTCCTTCGTTATTGGTCGAATCTGGCTCCAAAAACAATAACCTTATCTCCCACGTTATATTTCTTGTTAGAAGACCTTAAGTTGTATCTGCGAGCGTAATCTCTTTGTTTTTTATTCGCAACATTAGCCGCAAATTCAGATGCTGACTCTAAGTTATTTCTTAACTCTTCCAGATAACTTTCGGGACTTAAGCTAATACCCTCTGGTATAATAGTTTGACCCTCTAAACACGTCTTAAGCAATTCCAACGGACCGTTTGGAACTCTTCCATACATTAATTGGAATGGGGAAATTCCAGTTGTTTCATTAGCTACTTCCCGTGTGGCCCACAATAAAAACCTTATCCCAATTCCTGTCATGTCTCCTAATAGCGTGATGTAACATATTTTTAATGAGCCATTATATCGCTCCACTAGGCCATTGCTCAAAGCATATCCAGGAGTATAAAACCTTGGGACCACCCCTAAGTGTTAAAAAAATTCCTACGTCAATTTCGCCGCGAAATTTGTCCCATTATCCATAGCTATGACTTGTGGAACTCCCGTTCTCATAAAATCTGCAAGAGGGCTTCGCATGTCGCCTTAGCAGTTAGTGTACGAAGAGGTACTGGCTCAGGCTACCTCGAATGTTGATTCTACAACGCACAGGACGTATTTATGCCCCGTAGAAGAAACCGGGTCAAGAGGACCAATTATATCGGCGTGTACCGTCTGAAATGGAAGTTCTGGCCTCGCAATCGGCTCATTAGGTGATCTATCATTAGGGCGGACCCTACGCCGTAACTGACACTCTTCACAGCTACTACAATAAAGCTTAACTTGTTTTCTGACGCCCTCCTGGAAAAACGACAACTTTATCCTTTCTAGAGTTTTCTCCCGCCGCCAAAAGTCCACCCGTAGATTGTTATGAACCAGTCTTAAAATTTCCATTCTCCTACACTCGGGTACCACCAGCTGTTTTAAACTCTCATTTACCACTTTATTTCTATGATAAAGTAAACCGTCCTCAACAAAATAGGATATTTTTCCTTGTCTACCCTCTTCCCAGAACCTTGACAAGACGGACAATCCCTTTGTTGCTGCCTAAACAGCCTAGACTGCTCGCCCTTTTGCTGTGCTCCATTGTCCCCAGAATTATCGGGTTCCCGTTCCGCTTCAACTTCTTCAGTGTCAGAATCGTCTGCCTCTGTGTCTGCCCATTGTGAGCCCAGGGCAGTGGATCGTCTCCCCCCTTTGCTTCCCCTTCTTCGTACCTTATTTCTCCCTGAGAAGGCGGCACGCCCATTTCCATGATATTCACTGAATACAACTGGGATTGACTGTTCAAAGCCTCAAACACTGCGGGTGTAACCAGTGCAGGACAATTTAAATTATCAGTGATAGCTCTAATATTTCAATTTCGGGATTGATAGTCTGTCCTTCCTCCCATAAAGACACGGGCACTGTTACCAGTTCCGCTTTATGCATCTGTCCAATTGCAGCGACTAAATAAATGCAACCCCCAGTTTTATATTTGTCCGGAATTAAGTCTTTGCGGAAAACACAAATAAGGGCTCCAGAATCATTGATAGCCTCTATTTTATTTCCCTCAATTTTTATGCTTACCATGGGAAGTTGACCTTCATCCCTTACATCCCTTACATCCATTTTGTTCTTAATCGCATTCATTCATACATTAATATAAACCCTATTAATTAACCTCTCATTCTCTCTGCGGTTTTCACAATCCTTCTTTATATGACCGGGCTCTTTGCAACCGTAAAAGATAATTTTTGACTTATTTCGGTCCCAGTTATCACCATTTCCTCCATTACTTGTTGCCCCTTGCCCATTGTTTCCGGAGTCCCCTTCGCCTGGCCTATTGCCAACGCCTGGTCTCTCTCTATAATTATTGCCATCTCGCCAGTTTTTCTTTCGATCTCCCATGTACCCCTCAGACCTTAGACCGTTGTTTGGGTTTGCTTCTAAATACATGTCGATCTCTGACGCAAGTTCAGTTGGTCTCAACCATTTTATTCCCTCCTTAATTAGTATATGGGACCTCACCCTACCATTTACTAAGTCTTTCATCTTATCTGCCACCACCAAGTCTTTCAGATCTTGGATAGAGGCAATATTTCGACTTTCTAAATAGTATTCTAAGGTAGTTTTAATGCGGGAGGCCCATTGTACAGGGTTGTTCAGAAATAAGTTGCCCAACTCAGAGGCCTGTGCAGGATGCTGTATTGGTCAGAATGTGATAAAATTTGAGATACAGACATTTCAGATCATGCGCTCTCAATTTATTAAAAAAATAGTTCAAAAATTTGCCGATAGGTGGCGCTGCAGATTCAAAAACGTATTCTACAGTAATTCTACATGAGATCCGTGGTTCTCCATAACACTTTCCATTCTTATTGTTGTGTGTTCCACAGCGGAACGCAGTAAATATAAAGAAATTCCTTGAACCTGCCGAACGATTGAGGCTTTCAGATCCGCCAAGGTTGCAGGACGTTCTCGGTAGAGCTTATCCTTAAAAAGCATCCACACAACCAGAAATCACATGGAGTGAGATCAGACACAAAGCTATAAGAATGGAAAAAATTGTGGAGAACCACGGATCTCATGTAGAATTGCTGTGGAATGCGTTTGGAATCTGCAGCGCCACCTATCGGAAATTTTTTGAACTAATTTTTTTTGTAATAAATCGCGAGCGCATGATCTGAAATGTCTATATCTCAAATTTTATCACATTCTGACCAATACAGCATCCTGCACAGGCCTCTGAGTTGGGCAACTTATTTCTGGCCAACCCTGTACATATGATTCATTTTCTCCTTTCAAACAATTCTCGAAATTCTTCCGGTATTGTACTGGGGTCAGACGATTTTCAGCCAAAATTCCCATTCCTTGATTGCTTTATAATCGCTAAGTTTATCCAATCCCAGACTATTTGTTAGACTCCCAGTAAAATTAGACAATCGATGCAAAACAATCTTTCCCCAATACACATGTGGTACCGAATAAATATAAAAAATTGTTTCCACCTGAACGAAGAAAAACAAACCCCGTTTTCAGAATTTGAGGGCACCCTATGCAGCTGGTCCTTAACCAAACCCAGGTATTTAAATAATTCATCTTCGACCTCTCTATCCGAGGACCTATTATCAATATTTGCCTGAGTTCTTTGAACCCTCTTTAATTCCAGAATTCTAATTCATGTTCTCTTTCTAACCTTTTTTCTTCCCTAACTTCTCTCCCTGATTTTACTCTGTTCAATCCCCTCTATAATATCCTTAATTATGTCCTCGTCATAATTTGAACTTCCCCTTTAATTAACGTAATTAACTCAACCACTTTGGAGGTACTTCTTCTCCCAATTCTTTAGCTATTTCGCATAACTCCGCCTTTTTAACTCCTTTCAACACTGACATCTTGACAATGTTGAAAACCCCAGAAGACTTTCCAAAGAATTACTAATGAAGAAACCTTACTAATGCAACTATCATTAAAACACCAAAATGTTTGCAGCTTTAACCAAGTTGTCATAAATTATAATGCCCTAATTATGTTATTTACCACAACACAATAGAAAAATAATTAACAACTTAACATTATAGTGCCTGAAAGAAATTAGAAGTATCCGTTGCTCATTCACCGCAACCAAATCCAATTAGTTAATCTCAATTATGCTATGTGTTTTCCCCTTTTCATTCAGAATAAAATCAATCTCTAACTAATTCCAAAATAATCAATAACTCTCTCTAATCAATAACTCTAACTTGATTCCAAAAAAAACCCAAATCTACTCTACTTAGATTTAAATTTGCATAATACTAAAAGACATTAACACATTAAACACTCAACCACTGGCATGAGTCGCAAGCACAGAAGTTCCACTTACCGCCGTAGGTGGGGGCTTTCCGAGGAAATCGTCTCCGTTGCTGGTCAGGCTCTCGGTACTGTCCCCAGAAGTTATTCGCACCGCAGTATCAAGTCCGCCTACAATTTCCTCTCCTCCCCGAAGGCTGGTTCTGCCTTCGATGCTGATCCGCTTCTCGATCCAGGGAGGCTATCCGCACCTCCGTCACTGGTCCGCCGACGATGAAGCCGTCGTCCCCGAAGGCTGGTTCTGCCTTCGATGCTGATCCGCTTCTCGGTCCAGGGAGGCTATCCGCACCTCCGTCACTGGTCCGCCGACGATGAAGTCGTCGTCCCCGAAGGCTGGTTCTGCCTTCGATGCTGATCCCCCTTCTCGGTCCAGGGAGGCTATCCGCACCTTCGTCATGTTCCGCCGACGATGTAGCCGTCTCCCAAGGCTGGTTCCACCTCCGTCGCTGATTCCGCTTCTCAGTCCAGAGAGGCTATCCGTACCTCCGTCACTGGCCCGCCGATGATGTAGCCGTCTCCCAAGGGCTGGTTCCACCTCCGTCGCTGATTCCGCTTCTCAGTCCAGAGAGGCTATCCGTACCTCCGTCACTGTTCCGCCGACGATTAGCCGCTCCCAAGGCTGGTTCCACCTCCGTCGCTGATTCCGCTTCTCAGTCCAGAGAGGCTATCCGTACCTCCGTCACTGGTCCGCCGATGATGTAGCCGTCTCCCAAGGTGGTTCACCTCCGTCGCTGATTCCGCTTCTCGGTCCAGGGAGGCTATCCGCACCTCCGTCACTGTTCCGCCGACGATGTAGCCGTCCCCCAAGGCTGGTTCCACCTCCGTCGCTGATTCCGCTTCTCAGTCCAGAGAGGCTATCCGTACCTCCGTCACTGGCCCCGCCGATGATGTAGCCGTCTCCCAAGGTGGTTCCACCTCCGTCGCTGATTCCGCTTCTCGGTCCAGAAGGCTATCCGTACCTCCGTCCTGGTCCACCGACGATGTAGCCGTCTCCCAAGGCTGGTTCCACCTCCGTCGCTGATTCCGCTTCTCGGTCCAGAGAGGCTATCTGTACCTCCGTCACTGGTCCGCCGAAGGCTGGTTCCCTTCTTGGTCAAATTTCAGCTTTTCTTTCTCTGAGTCAATATCCTGCCGGCTGCGCCAATGTGTCGAATCCCTGACATATGCAAGCTAGAGATTCAGTGGTGGTTCTCTTCCAATAAAGGTTGGACTCAGCATTATAATAAAATTTAGTTTTAATGATTAAGAGGGACTGAGAGGGGCCCCCTAGAACTAATGCATTAGTTTTGAAATCACAACTATTGCAAAAAAAAAACGCTTTGCCATGCTATCTTATTTTCACCAGGTATGGGAATCATCATAACATCAATTTTAAACAAAATTGAAAAGAAAATAACATCCGGTTATTTAATTATTAATTGCAAAAGTTTCAAAATAGTGTCGCCATCTGCTAAATATTTTTGGCATTTTTAAAACTTCAAAATTAATAATTAAATCACTAGATAACATTTTCGTTTCAAATTTGTTTCATTTCGATGCTATGTTGATTCCCATACCTGGAAAAAAAGGGCTAACATGGTAAAGCAATACGACTGCGGAAGTTGTGATTCGGAAACTAATGCATTAGCTCTATGGAGCTGACAATCCCTCTTAATAAAAATAGAAATTACATGTAGCGCTTTTTACAAAAAATCTCCATTGAGAAAAGTGACCGCTTTCTTCGAGGTCCAGCATCCAAAAGTCCCCGTTGCCACGCGTACCTGTTCCTTTTGTATTCTCCTTCCAAGGGTTAGAGGACACGCCCTTCCATCAAACTCGTCAGACGAAACCCGGCGCATACGCACGGGGTCAAGATAGCGACAAATTCCATACGGGACAGTGACAATAACATTTTATGGAAATTTTCTGACCATAAAAAAATGCGGAATAATTTTTCCGCTCCTCATCATGGTGCGCCCCCAGGCCCGGGCCTATTGGTAAATCCAGCCCTGCCTTTCGAAAAAGTATGGTGAAGTGGAATGGGTTAGAACTATGTTAATGGCCGATATGTTATTTGGGAGATTTTGGCGCGATTGAAATTTAACATGGGGTTGCTATATCTATCGAGTTTTCATGAAATATGAAGTGTAAAAAAGGAATTTTTTTTTTACATTTGGATATTTTTTTTAGATTGGCAAAGTATGCAAATCTCCAAATCGACACCGGGCTATTTTTTCATGCCGTTCAAAAATAGGTTACATACACATATGGCCTTATGCCAACTCCCACATATTTATTATTATATGACCATGAAACTATTTCTCTCCCCCCCCCCCCCCCCCCCTCCTGAAAGTAGACATACACTCTGTACTTCATCTACCCGCTTTTCCGAAAATGTCACTAAGTATGCAATGCAGCTTTGTTGGTGATAAATGTATGTCTGTTAAGATACAATTTGAATTCAGCGATCACTTATATCAAATGCATATTTGATGCAATTTGATTACATTTTCACTTATGTTATTGCATGTTTTTAGCTTCAAAAAGCATGGATAAGGGACAGTCATTACATCTTGCGTGCATCTTTGTTTCTTTAAAGCTAATTGAATCATAGTCATTTAAATTAAGGACATATTTTTTATACCTTATGAGTATACGAAACGTCATTAAATAAGGCAAATATATCAATAAAATACGAAACATATAATTAAAAAACTAAAAATATAATTAAATAAGTCAAATGCAATAACTTATATTTACCATTAAATAACAACTTTTAATGGGGAAGGGAAAAAACCATAGAAAGGCGTAACAAATTAAACAAGTAGGTTTGTAACAGAATCTGTCACTCAGCCCGCTTCCACCCAACAGTTGTGTTTCAACAGGAAAAAAGTCTTCAAACACAATATTCTATTATAAACCTTGAAACGCTAAATTTGGCTAGTTTCATTTATTTTTTATTTCGAAAATTAAATAATTATTATCGTTTTGCAAAAATTAATTTACATTTCAAAGAATAAATATTGTAATATTCCTCTCTTTTAAACAAACCCAAAAAACATTTCATATAAAAAACAAACAATCTCTTAATGAAACATTGACGTCATTTCAAACTGATTGATGTCGTAAAATAATTTCCTTTTATTTATTATTCAAAGAATTAAAGTTTTCGAGTGATTGTTGCGAATGGCAATGGATGATTTAATTCTAATAAAAATGGCTTCTTATGCTTTTAAATGGAGCGTTAAATTTTGCAGTTTTTTTTTTAATAATTAAAGTACTTCGCATTCGAATTTTTTCCTGAGATTTCCATGTCTTATAATTTCGATGCACTGAATTTTTGACGCATCACACTTGTCTGTAGCATTTGTAATTGGGCTATCAAAGTGGGTGCGGACAGACGGACGGAATGAACGATTATAATACCTTCCACTTTTTACTTTATAACGTAGTGTGGAAGCTAAAACTACTATATTTGTTTATTATTGTAATTCATAGTTCATACATTATGTTATTACAATATGTACAAACGGAAAATTTTCAAGAGAAAGTTTTTCGTTTGCAATTAGATGTAAAAAAAGGCTTACAAAAAGGTAAAAAAATGAAAGGTTTATGAAAAGCGGGAATATTGTGATCTTTAAAGGAGGAAATAACATGTTCATTAAAAAAATCTAAAATTTTCAAAAATTTTCACTTAGCATACGTTTTTTTTACACTAATTCAATTCACTGTTGGTTGAAGTCTAACCAACGTAGATTTAGAGAAAATAATGAATAAGCCTAATGCGGTCATAAAAAATAAATTTGTAGACGAAGTTAATATTTTAAAAATTTAGTATCCAACGAGTATCCAAATATTACAAGTCAATTTGTTTAAATATAAATTAATTTTTTTTAAGCAGGTCATGAAGTTAATTTTCAGCTTTTTCAAAAGATTTCTTAATATAAAAATTGCATACTTTATACACATATAAAAAGAATTCCTTACTTACCAGCATTAACACTTGCTTCAACTGAAAACCATTTCTAAACATCACATATTCCCTACATTACGGTCGTTTTCGCAACGTAGAATGTATTAAAAATTTCAAATGTTTTCAATCGAAAACTACAAAATTAAGTCTATTTTACTTTTAATAGAGCCGTTACTCGTCATAAGTTATTATTGATAATCTTTACTGAAGTAATTATTTGTTGCTTTGTTTACTGAAATTATAGCCCTATTATAGATTTTAGGATTTTAACTACACTTCTCAAAACAATTAGGGGAGCACTTTCCGTACTTTTGTTAACCCTTTCAGTTCCAACTTTTTATTTTTTATTCTAAAAATCTGAAATTTGTGAAATCGATTCAATTATGTATCCAGAATGAAAATAGTCAGAAAACTGGGGAAGCCTTAATTTAGTAAAATTACTGCAATCAAGTAATTATTTACTGCTTTGTTTACTGAAATTATATTCGCCAAAGGGCAAAATTAAAGAAACGGACGTACCTTTTGTAGGAATTATAATAATTGTTTTTAAATGTTTTACTGAGCAGTTATAAATGTAACTAAACAATTTGGGTATGGTTAAAAAGAGAAAAAAATTATCTTTCACATGATGTACAATTCCATTTTTAATAGTTAAATTACTTTAACAGTGTAGGAATTTTTAGCCATGGTAACGGACGTACCTTTTTTGGACATAGTTACGCAAGCATGTTAATTAAAGCTTAAATCCTCTGATTTGGTAAATCTCAATGATTAATGTAATTTTTTTAAAATTACTTAAACCATGTTAAGTTTCTAAAACAATCAAAAAAAATTGAAAGGCTATTTAATGTAATTAAAAAAAAATTTATCGGTAACGGACGTACCTCTTCCGGAATTTTCTTATTGAAAATTTTTTTTTGAACAAAAATACTATTATATTGACAACTTTTTTTTTGTATAATTTAATTATACCTGGTTAATTAACTCTTATTAATTTTTTCAATTTTTAATGATTTATTGTCTTATTGACAATGAAATTATTAATGTACATTTGAACAATATTTATATGCTTACTTTCAAGTTTCAAAAAAAGGAACTTATTTTTGTAAAATTAAAAGTATAAATGATAAAAGAATAAAAATGGTAAACATTCAAGAAAATTAGGACACTAGAATGGAACTTGTAGAGTGATTAATGATAGGATATCTATGCGGGCAAATATGCTGATTTTTGTGTGATCTAAACACTCAGAAACTAAAACATAACTCTTACCTTCATTTTTTTATCCCTGCATACCCAGTAAAACAAAGTAAATTAGGAATTAGCCCCATGCACACTTTGTATCTCGTTAACAGATTTTTTTAATCGATATTATCGCAAAACAACAGCCTACCGACTTTGCAATTGTATTTACTACAGATTTCTGTTTTTCTAGGATATTTTTGGCACATTTTCTTTGTGCTCTCTTAACTGCCTTGCCCAGGGCTTAAGGTGATTTATAAGAAGCAAATCTACTACTACTATACTTTCTTTGGCTTGCTTCCATTCCATTATTCAGATTTTGATCAACTTTTGCTTTTGATTTCCAAATTGCACTACTTTAATTCTGCCATTCTACATTTTTTTTTTTTGTAGTTTTGAAATTTTCTTTTGAAGTATTTCATTTTCATATCATTCTTATCCTTCATTTTCTTAAGTCTGTCCTTTTCTTTAATATTGTTCTTGGTGGTCCAGTTGTTTTCTGTGTAACTATATCCTAATCACTAACGGCTAATTTGTTTATTTTGTTTCCACTACACTAATGCTGCTATTTTTTTGGTACAAAATACGTGGGAATTAAAAACAAAAAACTGTTGTCAAAATATGGTGTTTAAAAATTTAAAACAAAACAAGGATAATTTAAAAAAAAATATATTTATTGCACGATAAAAAGCTTAAAAAGTCATAAAAATATGTCGGGGTATATATAAATAATTTATTTTAGTTTCTAACTCTTTTTTATACATAAATAACATAAAATCTAATAAATAGTCAAGTTTTCTGAATTAGGGAACCATGAAAATTCTTTTTACTTAGTATTATTAAAGGAAAGTTGAAGTTTTGAAAAATTATGATTTTGGTAACGGACGTACTGGAACGTCCCGTACCAATAATTTACCAAATATATTTTTATATTTTATTTCTTTATGATGCAAATGTTACTCAAGTCAAACAATAAGTAAATCCAAAGCAGGAAGTTTTTATCTCCAAAAATAAAGTTGTGGCATTAATATAAGCTAAAAATAGTAACGGACGTACAGCTGGGGAAAAAAAAAAAACGATCCACCCTTCATATTTCGGCTGCTATTGGTCAAGGAATTTGTGCAAGGTGTCATTTTTCAGGAAATAGCGTAAGGAATTAAGAACTGGCAACCAAAATGTATAAGGGTCGTCTACATATTAAAATGAGTACCAACTTTGAAAATTCCAATGGCAACACCCAATTTTTTTTTACATAAAAATATTCAGAAACTTCAAAATACCCCAGGTATAAAAAAGAATTATTTATATTTCATTATTTGCCTGAGATATTAAAGCATTAATTTTCAATTCGTTTGGGGGGGGGGGGGGGGAATCTCCAAATTGATAAAAGGTAATATTTAGGGTGTTTTTTCGAAACGACAATCTAGCAAAAGGTTTACCATAATCTCGCCAAAAGATGCTAGAATTTAACCTTCTTTCCCTAATATTGTGATTTTTTTATGTTTTTACCTTTTTTTTTAAATTTTGGATTTTAAAATTCAGAAATAAAATAAAGGGTAGACGAGAAAAAAGTTTTAATTTTAAATTAAGTCGGCATATACGATTATTTATAACGAAACAGATTTTCAAATGCAATTAGTTACAATCAGATAGACAAACATAATTATTACATTTATGTTTTACATTTTATGCAAATTTTTGTTTCATCATATTGCTACAAAAGGTTGGTTTAAAATTCGGCACACTGGGTTTGGGACATATCCCGACAGGCCTAAATCCCGACAAACCAAAATTCCGACAAAGCCGAAATCCCGAATGAGTCAAAATCTCGAATGGGTCTAAATCCCGAAAACAGATTTTTGTCCATTTCTCGATTTTTTTTAAATATTAGAGATTATTTATTTATTAGTTATTTAGTCAGTTATTTAATCAGTTAGTTAGTCAGTTAGTTAGTCAGTTAGTTAGTCAGTTAGTTAGTCAGTTAGTCAGTTAGTTAGCCAGTCAGTTAGTTAGCCAGTCAGTTAGTTAGTCAGTCAGTCAGTAAGTTAGTCAGTCAGTAAGTTAGTCGGTCAGTCAGTTAGTTAGTCAGTCATTAATCAGTCAGTTAGTTAGTCAGTCAGTCAATTAATCACTCCGTTAATTAGTCACTCCTTTAGTTAGTCCAGACTGACTAACTTAGTCTAACTGACTTTCAATTAGTTAGTCAGAGAAACTGACTGACTCACTGACTAACTAATTGACTGAATGGCTAACTAACGGACTAACTAACTGATAACTGACTGACTGGCTAACTGACTGACTAACTTACTGACTGACTAACTTACTGACTGACTAATTGACTGACTGACTAAACTTACTGACTGACTAACTTGCTGACTGACTAACATACTGACTGAACTAATTTACGGACTGACTAACTTACGGACTGAATAACTAACGGACTGACTAATTAACTGACCGGACTAACTAACCGACTGACTAACTAACTAACCGACTGACTGACTAACTAACGGACTGACTAACTGACTAAATAACTAAATAAATAAGTAATCTTAATAATTAAAAAAAATCGAGGAAATAACATATATTGGAAATTTTATAATAAAATAATTATAAATAATATTGGAAATAACATACATTCAAAAACATAGTAATTGATATAATTTAATGTTAATTATACAACAAAATACATTGTATGCACTTGAAACAGAAAAGATTTTTAGACATTTGACAGACATCAATAATTTGAATAAACATTTACCAAAAACGCTTTTCAACCACCAAACGATAATGCAAATTAGGATTCAATTTGCTAAGTAATTTTTTACACGGTCCCTAAAATTCGTTTTTTTCAGTATTTTTACAATAACTCGGCAAATAATTGTTGTTGAATTAAAAAATTCGGGATTTTGGTTCTACTTGATCTACTTTATCGATTTATGTAACAAAAATTTGGGGTTGCTATTCATAATTTATTTTTTCTTATTTAAATTTAAATAAAAAAATAATAATAATTAAAAATTGATGAAAAAACTTGTGTGATTTGTTTTTGGAAGATTATGAAGTATATAATGAAAAAAAATTGTTGGTTTAATTCATTTTATTTGTGGAGGTATAAATAAAAGTTTGTGAAACTTTTTTAACATTATGGGCCTTCAACTTCGAATGCTTATATCTCAACAAATAATGCAAATTAATAAAAAATTTTTTGGATCTGGGGTATTTTGAAGATGATAAACATTTTTATATAAAAAAAATTGGGTGTTGCTATTGGAATTTTCAAAGTTGGTACTCATTTTAATATGTAGACGACCCCTTATACAATTTTGGTTGCCAGTTCTGAATTCCTTACGCTATTTCCTGAAAAATTAACACCTTTCACAAAATTCCCTGATCAATAGCAGCCGAAAAACGAAGGGAAGATCGTTTTTTTTTCCCCAGCTGTACCACGAAAAGCCAGAAAAAATTCATAGGAACATTTTAACAATACCAAACATGTTTCAAAAAATCTTTTTATCAAAATTGGATCACCTAACTATAATGGAAATAAAACATGTCAAGAGAAAAAAAATTCAATATAGTTTTCCCATTTAATTATAGTCTTTTCTATCACTGTTGTGCACTGCCCAATTCTGACTGACAGACACAGGTCTAAACATGTGCCTGACAATTAAAAAATACTAAACATATAAAATTTTTAAACCAATATTCAAAATCTTCAAGCTTTTACCTTTAAAATGAGGTATAATACGTGTATGTAATGTAATTTTGAATATTTCAGAAAAAGTTTACTTTGAAAAAATTTTGCCCCTAAGCAACCGTAGAAATGACGTGACTAGATCGTTTCAAATTTGTAATAAACTGTTTGGTCAGGTGTGGTAAAATCCAGTAGTGGATCTAGGATTTTTCTGAAGGGGGGGGGGGGGGGGGCACCGAATCTGGGGCGAACTAAAAAAAAAATCTGGGGAGGGGGGGGGGCAATTTTTTTTTTATTTTCATTTAAAATTATTTTTTATCGAGATTAGTTTTAAATGTAATCATTTTTTATTAGAATTATTTCTAATTGAAAATATATTTAATTGAAATTATTTTTTCATTTAATTTTCCATGGTAAATACATATTTTTACTCATAATTTTTTACTAATTACTATTTATGAACTTACATTACTACTTATTTTACACACTACTGTTTGTTTTGGGCTGGGGAGCTTAGTCGATTAAAAGGCGTTCGCCTTGCACGAGGAAGGCCCCAGGTTCGGGTACGGGCATCGCCAAAATAACTATAAAACGGCCGTGCAGCCAAAAATGTCCGACGAATAATACCCCGTGTAGAGGAATACACGTTAAATATGCTCCAAAGTCCCGACGCTGAGTACGATGTCACCCTTAACGGTTTCGTTGCGTGCCTACTCAGGTGTCGGCTCGTCATTTGATTGTGGTTCTAAATTACGACGCCCGTCGCCAATAGCCCTTGA
>JAFNEN010002216.1:0-19339 GCA_019343175.1 Oedothorax gibbosus
AAAAATTACCAAATAAATATTACATTTCTTGGTTACTGTTTCTTTTAAACAAAAATGATGTAAAAAAATATAGTTGATTTATGATGATTTCATAGTTGAAAATTTAATAACAGACGCAAATCTAGTGAAACAAAACATACAGTACAACTACAGTCTCGTGGCATGCCTTACACTATGCTATGACAAATTACAATCCAAAGATAGGTTTCTTCCTTGCGTACCTCATCAGTTGATCGTTAATAATACCAGTTACAATAATTAATAAGATTAGTTATCTAATAATCAGTTCAATTATCAAACTGATTATCATGAAAAAATTATATTCATAACATTAAGTAATATATAAAAAAAGTAATATCTAAAACACACCTTTTTCTTGTTGTCTTGTATAGTACATAAAACCTAAGGCAGTGATCCACATGAGGCACCCTAGTCCCATCATTCCAAAAATGAATGTAAATGCAATGGTTTTTGGTGTGTAGATCTTAGTCTTAAATACATCAGCCAAGTCATCAGTTAATGTAAATGCCTGTTTAAAGTAACAAACAAATCAGGATGGACATTACTTAATTACATAATATGAATCCTACAATAGACATAAAGTGCTATGGTAGATATGAAGTGTATTGAAGTAAAAAGGCTTCTAGGTATGGTAAATCCATTTATATATACTTCATAGACTACTTAAAAAGGGCAGTTAGGGATAAAGACAAACCTGGATATAACATAACATCATTTAGTAGTCTATTTAGTTGTATATATCTAATCTATGGAGTTATGAAGATTTAAAATTACAAAATAATTTCAGATCCCCATAAATATATTATCAAAATAAACTATTTATATAATATATAACACTACAAAAAAAAATTAAAGTTTATCCTGTCACTGATAAATTTTATTAATTTTATATAGCATTTAACCATTCCAAAGATTAACTTACAATTTCTACCCAAAATACAGGGAATGTCATTTTGGGGATGTTCTGCAACTGTCTGCAAAAAAGTAACTATTAAAAATACATATATATGAAAAAGCTCATTATATAATAACAGAAATTATGTTATCCGATAAATTACTTATCAAAACTTGCAGACTACTAAAAGCAAACCATTTGTATAATAATTCAAAATCTTTGAAAACCTGTATGCTTTGCTATATAGGAATACACTGCAATGTAAAAGTTTAGACAATGGCGAAATTTAGCTGTAAAATTTAGAATTGTGATAGTAGAATTACAAAACACCCCTAAACATATTAAATAAATATTTTGAAATGCTATAATCGAAACATAATTGTTTGATTTGCTATAACAAATTTTTTTTCATAAAATAAAAATTTGTACGATGCAAAAGTTTAGACACAAATACGATATGCTAATTTAAAGTAATGGCATAATTTTGCAATTTTATTGATGAATTATATTTTTTTCATATGATAAATTAAAAAAACATGATATCCTGTAAACCAAATATATTTAATAACTATATTGGTTTAATTTTTACTCCAAACAGACAATATAGCCACTTTAAATCTTTATTCAAATCATATTTGCTTCAAATGTACAATTAAACATCTCTAAATACAGACCGAATGCCTACCAATCCATCACCTTAAAGTTTTGGCACGAATTCGTTTATTTAGAGACATGCATTGACCGATTTTCTAGATGAAAAGTGCAGTCTTTCCCATATAAAATTACAAAATAGCGACATTTTTTTTCTTTTTTGCACTTTAGTACAATGCAGAGATAGTCACCTCTTCAAAAACGACAAAAAGTATGTCTCATCAACGTAATTCCATCCACACCATTATAAATGTTCCACCTTGATGCTAGAGTTTTTAAGGGGAAAAACCGGTGTTTTCAAAAGCTTATTTTTTCAATATTTGGTTAAACCGAACATGTTTAAATAGCACTAAAGATACCAGTTAAATTGTAACCGGTTCAAAGAAACCGGTTTTCTCAAGAAATTTCAAACTTCAGTATAAAGAAGGAACTTTCGTAATGGTGTGGAGTGAATTAACGTTAAAATTACCTACTTTTTTTTTGTCATTTTTGAAGAGGTGACTATCTCTGCATTGTACTAAAGTGCAAAATAGAATATGTCACTATTTTGTGATTTGATATGGGAAAGACTGCACTTTTCATCAAGAAAATCGGTCAATGCATGTCTCTAAATCCACGAATTCGTGCCAAAACTTTAAGGTGATGGACTGGTAGGCATTCGTTTCATATTTAGAGATGTTTAATTGTACATTTGAAGCAAATATGATTTGAATAAAGATTTTAAAGTGGCTATATTGTCTGTTTGGTGTAAAATTGAACCAATATTGTTATTAAACCTGTTTAGTTCCCTGGATATTGTGTTTTTTTAATTTATCATATGAAAAAAATACAATTCATCAATAAAATTGCGAAATTAGGCCATTATCTTCTTTAAATTAGCATAATCTCATATTTGTGTCTAAACTTTTGCATCATAAAAATTTTTATTTTATGAAAAAAATTATTCCTATAGCAAATCAAACAATTATGTTTCAATTATAGCATTTCAAAATATATTTTTAATATGTTTAGGTTTTTTTTGTAATTCTATCAAAATTCTAAATTTTACAGCTAAATGAAGTCATTGTCTAAACTTTTGCATCGCAGTGTATTCTTTCGTTTTATTATGTTAATATTAAATGCACAATAATTTAAGTTGACATTCTAATTAAAAGTTTCCAAGATCATATATTTAAAAGAAAACTTACGATATTCCAAGTATTCTTTCTATGTGCAAATTTACTTGGAATCTCACAAAGGCATCAATACTAAAACCAGTATTCTAAAAGTAAAATATAAATTATCAAGCAGCTAACAAGACTAATACAAAATAAAAGGAAACTTTGCAACTGTAAATTATAAATAAAATGTGATTTTTTAAATATCGTTGTACAAGAAAGACACATAATTATTATTGCATACCATTCTATCTGCAGTGGGTGTATATATAATCAATATTATACAATATTCGTTCTGTATTGTAGAATTTAAAAATGTATATTATGGTTCCTTCAATGGCATACGAGTCTTTTTAAGAAAATATGAAAACAAAATATTCTTTAGAAAGACAAGTTTTTTTTTTATCCTAAGACCATCTTTGATATAAAACAAAAATTTAAATAACAAAACAAAATTATTATATAACTAATAATTTAAAGATGTCAGTAAAAACAATTAACTCACAGGTTCAATATCCATATGGAAGCCATGCAAGGATGAATTTGGGTGTAATCCGTCAATGCCCTTGAGGTAACTAGGATCCCCAAAGTAAAAATGGGGAAATGATAGAACAACTGGTGCACCTGAATAGAAAACTAGTATTAATATAGTTGCATTGGGGTGTCTACTATCTACCCATATGCCTATTTTTACATACTTCACTCACATATTCAAATGGTTAAGGTCAAAAGTCAGCAAGTATTTATGAGCTAATTATGTTTTCAAGGCATATCTTAAAAGATTCTCCTAAAACACGTCCTTTTGCTGTAAGCCAAGGGGCATACAGCAAAATGATGTGTTTTAGGAGAATCTTGAAAACTTTATTTTTTTACTGCATTTATTTTCCAAATAGTGAATCATCTGCTTAATACAGCCCCGTGATTGTGAAATAGATTAAGAATTTTGACCAATTAATAGGTCTAAAAATTAAGCACATTTAAGTAGTTTTAACTCTAAAACTGAATTCTACTCCATGATGATGTTGCGTCTATGATAATGTGCAATTATATGGCTCCGAAGTTGTTGAATACTGCTTTTGTACCTCGACAGCTCTATTGGTATCAAGTAGGTCCACTGAGTCTACAAAGCCAATGTTAAATAGTTTGTGGCCTGGATTGCTGGGCAGCTTAAGAAATTTTGGGGAAAACAGAGGCGCGTTTAGATGAGCGATCGAATCCACGGAATGCAAAACCCTCCATTAATAGGGGGGGAATGGTCGAGCAGGATTTCTAGCCCTAACTCCACAATCAACCCCCCTTCGTAAAATAAGGCATTTACATGATGAACGAAAGGCTAACCCAGGTTTTGAGGAAGTATTGTGTGACGTAGTTGCGCGGGACATCTGACATTTCTTACTTGACAACTACTAAGCTTGTACATTTTCTTCAGTAGCTTTATTTTGGCTTTTATTTGCTGCACGTCCCACACGATACCTTTATCGGCCAGAAAGTGCTGAACTTGTTTATATAATTCAGCATCTCGGACAGTTCCATCAAAAAGATGGAAATGCTCCGAGTATGCGGGTAGTAAGTTTCTAGTGTCCTCTTCGGACCAAAAACATTTAGCTTTTTTTTCAGACATTTTATATAAGCACAGCACGCGCCACCCACCACAACCACGCTCAAAAATAGAATCAAACATCAACCATTGAGTTGGCAGTTACAGTTGTTGGTTCGCAAAAGGATCATGGGATTGCCGAATCCATGGAATGAAACGTCAAACCCTCCTTGATTGGCGAGTTTGCAAAACCCTCCAATGAACCCCGCAATTCCGGTTGCTCTCTGTGCAAATATCCCCAATAGGGAAAATTGCAGGGTTTGTTCTTCATTCGACGGATTCAATGGCTCATCTAAACGTGCCTAGTGGGATGCTTTGTGGGCAATGATTACAAATGTTGGTGTAACTACAGAAATCTTCATCCTGTTTAAGTGATTTGTTCCAAGTCTGGTTATAATAGTCAACATGGCTCTTTTGCATTTTAATTAATTGTTGATTCTATTAATTCTTTGACCGATTAGTGTTCAGCTGGCAACTGCATCGGTGTTGATGAGAGTTAGGCTAGGATGGAGACGATTATTACAGGGTACTTTAGCAAGGCCATCCAGATTTCATTACCAAAAAAAGACATAGAAGACAGTAATCTATAGGTTATTCTTTGATAGTAGGAGGGAGTTGAGTTTAATTAGGATCACACTAAAGCTACAAGATTGCTATTAGTGATATGTGTTGTAATTTGGAATCAAGTCAAGTGACTTGCCGACACTTGAGTAGGCACCCAACCCAACTTTTATGAGCAATATCGAACTCAGTGTGAGGCATATTTAATGTGCAATCCGCTTTCCCTGTACATGGAGTATTATTCATCAGACTTTTTAGGTGTTCCGACAGTAGTAGAAGGGAAATAAAATGCCTCCTGTAGACCAACATGCAGAAATCCAACCACTCGAGGCTCTGGCAACTTCTTTTATGAATTGAGCAATTAAATATTACTGCATATGTTTACTGAATTAAAATAGAAAGAACATACTCACCATATTGACAAGTACTGATATCTTGGGCACCAGATGGAAGTTTCATTTTAGTTGCATAGCAGGCATTCGCAGGATTATCTGATTCACACACACACACACACACACACACACACACACACACACACACACACACACACACACACACACACACACACACACACACACACACACACACACACACACACACACACACACACACACACACACACACACACACATATATATATAACTTTTTTTTGTAAGGTTGTCATGAATGACTATGAATAATTGACCACTGTAACATAAGAAGCTGCAGATTAAATTACCCAGCTATTAAATGTTGGTAGAAATTCAATCATATATTTTAGTTTTTTAAATCTACAAAAACACAAGCATATAGAATATTACATACATAACTCTAAAAAAAATGAGGATCAAAAATATGAATAATTTTACAAAACTAAATTGCCATGAATATTCCATTTACAAGCAAAAACTACAAACCTTGCTTAAAACAAATGGCAAATCTCTTCTTGAAATCTTTAGCAAATTTTTATTCTTCAAAGATATGGCTCCTAGTTCATTTAAATTCATACCTATAGAAAATAACAAGTGAAGATTAATTATTCACATCACTTATAAGCCATTAAAATTGAATATAAATATTCAAAGGCAAAAATATTTAAAAGCAAATGATAATTAATTTTTAAAAAAAAAAGATTTTGAATTTTTATGTAATTTTACCGATATGAACTTTTCCTCCAATAATTCCAATTGTAGCAGGGGTCACTTTGTTTTCCCGTACAATAGCTTCCAAACGGCAAGCTGTACTGTAAAAATATTAGTAATGATATTTATATAAAAATACTTCCTGCACAATATATTTCAAACAGCGAGCTGAGCTTTTAAAAGAATGAATTTTACACAAATATAATTAAATTATGATGACATTTATTGTTATTTATTACGATTTTTAAAAGGGTGACCATACGAGTTTGTTATTCAACTATCTAACTATACAAATTTTCAAATAGTCTCCGTTTTATTTTTTATAGTTTTTTCAAATGATAAAACGTAAATAAAACATAAATTATGAAAATTTAATTGGACTATGAAGATTTCATAGTGGTAAAGTTACTCACTGAAACAATTTTTTTTAGTTTTCCATATAAACACTATAGCGGAAACAAATCAACTCTACTTAGTTTCCGGGTGGAAATCTGCACTTTGATTTAAGAAAAAAATGAGATACAAAAAATTAAAATTTAAAAAAATGTATGGGCTAAACTATACACTTTTTGGGCAGAAACTAAACCTTAAAACTAAAATTTCAAAAATGAATAATCATAATAAATTATTGTTTTAAGAAAACAAAATGAATCCATTGTTTCCATAAAGATAAATTTATTTATAAATTCAACCTAGTTCCACAAATTAAGTGGGTTTGATTTAATTTGAATTATCGCCGCACTAGAGCTACACGAGGGCTATTAGCGACTTTAATTAAGTGGATATCTTTAAAATATTTTAATCTATAAAGAGTCTGTACATTCAAACATATTTATAATTAATAATAAAAAAATTAATTAGTATGTAATTTGTAATTAATACAATAATCACTTGTATATGCAAAGATTTTAAGCAGAAGGAACAGACTAAGACAAACACACAAAAACTTCATAGCTGAATTTTTTGTTTGCTTGCTATCAAATGCAGTACTGGTGCAAATCAGTTTATTTTGTCATTCTTAATTAATTATTATTAATTCAATTTTAAACAACATTTTTCTAGAATAGTAAAAAAATATTTTTTAAAGAATGCTTAGTAAACAAGAACTATAAAATATTTCAAAGAAAATTTTAAAGATTTTGTACTTCACTATCAAGACCAAAAATTTATTAAAATATCTTACCGTAGATTTTCTGGATATGGCAATCCATGTGTAATCAAAGTACTTTCTAATGCTACAACAGGATTTCCTTTGCATAAATTTTCAGACACTTCTTCTGAGAATTTGAAGAAATCTAAAAGAAATTTGACAAAAATTTAAATAAAAACCTACCCTTTACTTTAAAGTTATATGTTATAAGTATATATTGATTTTGTTAAGAGTGCCATTTTTATTTTTAAAAATATCGTAAATAAGTAAAAGTTTAGTTTTTATTAAATTAAAATTCATGTGATTCACTTTCTGAGGGTTAAGCAAATTGGCTGAAGTGTAAACGAGTTTTTACTACACAAGATTAAAATTTTAATTTTTAACTGAAAATTTTATTTTGATAATTTTTTTTAAGAATTATATTTATTTTACAGATCATCATAAATGACTCCTCCACACTTCAAATTTTAAAATAAATAAAACTACAACATTTATTAATTTTTAAAGATTATGTAGGCATATGAATCTGACAGTCAGGTGACAGGATTATCCGCCTCTATATAGAGGGTTAAATATTCTATTAAACAGATTAGAGGGTTAATATTCTATTAACTGGTGAACACACACAATAATTATTTCTAGATTTTTATGATATTTTTTTTTACCTGAAGGTCCTATCTTCGAGGACTTTGAGAAAAAACATCTATATGATTGCTTTAATATTCCTGTGTGCCTATGCATAGCTCTTTGATCTGCAAAGTATTAACAATTTACCAAACACAAAAAATTAATCTTTCAACTACTATTTGCTATATTTTCAATAAAAATTATGACCAACTTTTACATTTTAATGGTGACTCTAAAGAAATTTTGTTTATTAATGTTTAGCAGCATCAAAATATGATAAATGTAAGTAGGACTTTAATGTTTAACCAATGTTTGCCAAGATGTCTAGAATCTAGATCAATTCTAGGGGCTACCAAATATTTCCATGAAAGAACAACCATGATATAATGGCTGGTCTCCATTTGGCAATTTGTGTTATGTTGCCAAGCAACGAAAATGCCCAAATTGGGTAAAAATTCTACTTCATATTTTATGCAACTTGATAGGTATAACAACTCTACAGAAAATTCTCAAACTCGCAAATGAACAGACCGGCCATTATATTATAGATGCAACATGTTTTTTAAAGCAAAAAATAGTTTATTTGAAAAATGCATAGAAATAGCAATAAAGTTTTGGTAATTGTAAGTAATACAGAAAAAGAAAGCAGTTTGATAGATAAATTTTAAATTTTATGAGTAGAATAACTTTGTTTGTGATTGTTTAACTACCTTCGCTATAATTCAAATTTTACACTTTATGAAAATTGGTGAATTGTATTGAAATGGGAAACATGTTATTTGAATTTTTTTGAATTTTTAATCCTTTTAAATCTTAAAATATGACCACTTAAACAAAATTTGCTTTTACTCAGAAAAGATGTTAAATTGTGAGGACCTAATTCTTTTGTTTGAGTGTTGTGAACTCAAGGCTCGAAAAAACTCAGAAACTTCAAAATAAATTAAAATATAATTTTCTCTAATTTATTACAAACATTCATAGAAATTGCACAATGTATTATTAGTTACTAGGATTACATACAGTAATAAAAGAAATACTAGGGGACTAATGGTAACCTAGCTAGTATTTCATTTACAAATAATTTAAATGGTAAAGGCTAAGTTATCTGGAAACGGGGAAATGGCCGTCCATGAGGACGTCGGATTCTAGAAATTCGTTGTCCTCAGGGAATTTTTGACCGCTGAGGACAGGCGTTTTTTTAGCCTTGTATGAACTAATATGTTTTGTGAACTAATTTTGCTGACTTAACAATATTTTAACTATCCCAACAAAGCGAATAGTTTCACCTCAATAAATCTCGTTTGTTTGAGGTAAGCTCGGCGTGCTGTTAGTTATTTCAAACTGTGATGTCATGGTGAATGTCAGAAATCTTAGAAGTAAGGCTAAATTTTCAATAAATATTGAAGACTGTTTTTTTTTCTCCTTCATTGATGAAGAAGAATTGGCAAGATTTACCAACTTTTCAAATACACTAAGATCAACATGCTTCTTAAATATGCAAAATCTAAAGTCTGAACCAGATGAGCTTTTGCTGAACCAGCAAAATCATTTGGCAAAAACCTAATAAAAAAAATTTGAATGCACAAAATAAATTGGTAGTGACAACAAAAAATTTGTTGGAGCTATAGTGACCAAAGATTTTGTTGAATAAACAAAAATTTTATTTCAACAAAATATACTTTTAAGTTCATTAATAAACTTAAAGCATTAATGAACCTGTGTCATTAGCTCTTAATTTCAACTAGGAAGAAAAACTTCCTAATAAAAATTGTTGAATTCGGAAACTTTTTCAACACAACTGCACATAGTTTAAAAATCACATAATAATTTCTACAAAAGTTGTTAAAACATTAATTTTTTTCATAACATCTGTGTTTAATAACAAGGTACAGATTTTGTAAAATATAAAATAACACTTTATACTTTTATATTACTGAAGTATTTTTTGAATAAAAAGTATATTAAACGCAAGTTTAGCTATGGAGAAAAAATTTAGCAAAACAAAACATTTGAATACTAAAAAAAAATTAATATTCTTCAATAAAAATGTTTGTATTAATCTTACTTTTTTTTAGGAATATATTATTTTTGGGCACCTCGCTCTGAAAACTTAAGTTAATTGTCAAAATACTACTAGGTTTTATAGTTAAAATTAAGGAATGTGGTCAAATCGAAACAAAATCATAATTTACTTGCCTATGTAAGTAAAACGACAATGGAAATAAAATACTCTTTAAAAAATTTAAACGAATATTTTTAAATTTTAAAATGTTACCATGTGTTATATGCAAACAAGATTTATTTTTAAAAAAATAAACAATTAAACATGGATAAACACCAAGTAAACAGATAAGCGTGATCAACAAACTTTCAAAAGCATCGTCTGCTAAAGTAAATCGTTGCCCTTCTTACAGACAAAATATTATTCTTATTTTTTTAACATTGAATTTAAATTTAAGGATAATTTTGATGCTAAAATTTTACTAATTAAATGTTCTAAAATTCGATAAAAATACGTTTTAGGTTTTATTAAAAAAATTATTTAAACGTGTCAACATGCCACTTGTGATATTTATTGTCGACTACTGAAATTTCACTTATTTCATCTGGCAACTTAAGTTTATGTAACTTACACGTTTTGTCGGTTTTGCTTGCGGGCGCCTATTCCTTTTCAAATTAGGAATTAAATTAATATAGGTAAGTACAACTTATTATGTAATTATATAAAAAATGTTTTTTTCTCTTGTATCAAATATATTGAAGGTTCTGGTCTTGCTTTCAAGAATTCATCGTAAGACGATTAACAAGTTAGATAGGCTTAACACTCGCGTTATTTATTTCATTCTTAAAGAAAAAGGGTTTAATTTTTTTTTACTTAATAAAGGTAATGTTCACTGGAAAAAATGTAATTAATTCCCGCACAATTCAGTATATACCTTGATGTCAACAAACACCAATATAATGACAACTCTGTGAGTGTAAGCTTATTCAATGTGTTTGTGTTAGCATCATATCTGTTTATAAAATGATATATTAGAAAAGCTGTATAATTGCCTTGACTGATCATTGATGTGGTTTAATTTAATGAAATCCTAAATGTAACAATCTTACTACACCCATTCGTATACCTAGATTGAAGTGTGTCAACTTGTGCACATGATCAATTGGTGATAATTTAAACGTGCGTTACATCGAGCCATTTAAATGTATTTTGAGGGATTAGTTAAATTGAAAGAAAATGGTTTTCCAAGATATTGGAAACCATGGTGAATTAGCAATCTCAAACTAGATCATGCAACACATGTTTTCTAATGGCATACAATAATGTGTCTACTGTCCAGTAAAACACGCATAAATACACTTCCGCTCTTTCTGTCCCCCCCCCCCCCCCAACAAAAAAAAACCCACCCATTTACCCCCTATACATTTAACCTTTTTAAACTTCACTTCAACGTTCACACCCCCTTCATTTCATAAGCTTTTATCGGATCATTCGTACATTCCTTTCTCGCAAATCTGAACCAATCCTGTACGGTATCAGCAGATAACTTTAATTCCCACATACCTTGTAAGTAATCAATGATTCTGAAGTGTGACAATTCAGCCTTGGAGCATGATATGTACAGACCATTTTAAACCATGCACCCCCATATCTATCCAACTTTCAACCCTTAACTTTTCTTTCATTCCAACAGCAAACTGCCAGCCATGCAAAATTAAGACCATTCATTCTTATCAAATGAGATAAATCACATATATGATAATGCATATTATAACAGACTTTCTGTTTCTCAATCGTACAATTACATTCGAACAGTGTAAAATACTTTTTTTTTGTGTATATATAGCAGTTCTGCTACACAAAGTATTTCTGTGTAACAATTTTTAATTAATGCATAGCACTTTTGAATATTGTCCATCTTTATCGACGCACCGCTAATTCCGTTAATTTGCAATGCGTTGATTTTTTTTTACATTTTAAGTTATTTACGTGCTTTGCACATAAAGCACATGTTATTTTAGTAACAACGTTACTGTTAGATTCGTACTTCAGCCACACTCATTATTCGGATCCAACGGCGTCATCCAGTTTTTAAGTTCGTAACTGAACCGCCATATTTTATTTGTTGATTTTCGCGACACAAATAATAACTAATTGGAAATCTCGCTAAATCTTTTTGTTCTGGCGGGATTATCGGCGGTTTGTTTACACTTTTCGCCTTTCACTTCCAGTCTAGTATGGAGTTGAGATGTTCCCTGTCCGAACGAAAAGCGGACACCGGATTCGAATTGAGATAGAGCTCCATATGACTTAGACAACTGAAGTGATCTGACTTCGAATCGTTTGCAAAAACACCATGGTTATGACAGAGATGCTTTGTGAGTATCACAACTAAATGCGATACAAAGCTAAATCGCTATCGCAAGTTTTGGTTTTGCGATGCGATACGGCTTATTTTACATGCTGCATTCGAAACACCATTCAGAAGCAGCCACTATAGTAATCCATCGCTTATAAATGTTTCGCTTGAATTATCCGGTTAATGAGCAAGGGAAAAGTGATGTAAAATTCCCAGACATTCACGAGTTGGGGCAGAAAGATACCTCGCTACCTCCCTTTTGAAAGTGAAAAAATGTATTCTATACAAGTCTCCATTTCTGCCGTATTACAAGAATGCTAGTCGTAGAAACAGAATGGCCCGATATTGGGTAGAAGTTGTTGTGTAGTTTAAATTTTAGTACCTTTAACTTTATATATATAACACAACTTTTTTTCTAACCTTTATATTCAGATTTTTAGCAAGCGATAAAATTACGATATCCTCCATGTTTTGTTTTTTTGCCTATATTTTGATCAAAATAGTTGTTAGTTCTATGCAGTAAGCAGTTCTATGCAGTTTGTGTTGTTTTACTTAATTATTATGAAGAATATTTTATTTTACTTAATTTGCAAATATTTTATATTTAGGAGTTAGTTTTAGATACTTAAAAAAAGTAACATAATGCATTGCACATCAAAAGTTTGAGATTGGAATTTTTAAATTTATATAAATTATACATATATCTTTGTTCTTAAATATCCTTAAAACTTTTGGTCCCTTAAAGTCCCTTTTTTGAAGAAAAAAGGTCCCTTTTTTTCCCTAGGGACAAAGAAAATTTTTTTAACAAGGCATTCTTTTTTTTTTTTTAACTGAGGGACTCCAGGTCTTTAATTTTGCACAATTGTCAAATTTATCGGAATTATTTTATGTCAATGGTAATATAATAAATATGTTCTTTTATTATTTGTATATTATTTTAGAGTTCACATCTAGTATATAAATATTGTTATCAAATTTATTCATTGACCATCTTTTCAAAAGTCAGTTTTTCCCAAGTGGGAAAAACTTAATTTTTCCCAGGACTGTAGTACAACCGGTTTTTGCCATTTTTCCAGTAAATACCATGCCAACCCTGCTCACTATTATACTAATGTTGTATTCTGTAGTTGTTGAACCTTTTCTTTTCTATTAACAGGTCATCATGGAGAAATTAGCTGAGCAGAACGAGCGATCCTTCCAAAAGCAACCGACCGTATTCCTCAACAAGAAACCCGGTCTTGGCAAGCAAAAACTAAAGAAGGGCAGATACACCAAGAACGTTGGCCTCGGATTCAAGACCCCCAGAGAAGCCACAGAGGGTAACTACATCGACAAGAAGTGCCCCTTCACCGGTAATATCAGCATTCGTGGGCGAATCCTCCGAGGGGTTGTCATGAAAATGAAGATGAACCGCACCATCGTCATCAGGAGAGATTACCTCCACTACATCAAGAAGTACAACCGATTCGAAAAGAGGCACAAGAACATGTCTGTCCACTTGTCCCCCTGCTTCAGAGATGTTTCTATCGGAGATGTGGTCACTGTTGGAGAGAACAGGCCTCTGAGCAAGACTGTCAGATTCAATGTACTAAAAGTCACCAAATCTGCTGGCTCCAAAAAGCAGTTCACAAAATTTTAATTTTTAAGTTTTTGTTAAGTTTTTTTTTGTTAAGTTTTATTAAAGCTGTATCTTAAAATTAGAGATGGGTTAACATTTATTCAAGAACCCCAGTATGGAATATAATTTTTTACATACTTGAGGGGTACAACAGGTCTAAAAAGACAAAAGTCTATCAATAAACCTGGTGGTCTCAGAGGTTGGACAAACTATATGATCTAGCTCTTTCATCCACGCCTTTGTACAATATTTAAAATTGACACTTAGTAATCCCAGATATGAGTAAGGAACTCCTGTATATAAATTTTATAGCTTATGATGTTATTGCATGGTATATCTTTCTCCTATTGAAGACTAAACCAGCCGTAATTTTGTACAGACGTTAACACCTGACGTATTTAAGCGGTTGTAGAAACTTAATCCTTCAATTTGAGAAATGACACATAATTAGAATAGAACTCTTCCACAATAAATCCTACTATACTTGGAATAATAGTACTTAGATTGTACTATCTCTTTCGAATCATGCTATTTCAAATTATAAATCTTGTTTCAAGTGTGTTACAAAGTTTCGTAAGATAATATTATCCATCACAAAGATACCCATAATAACTAATTTAATAGCAAAAACTTTTTGTTAATCAGCGTACATTAGTTTCATCCACCCTTTTGTAAGTTTTATTTTAAAAGTCGTTTGTTTAAATATCTAACAAAATATTAGGGATTGTCAGTCCCAATGTATTAGTTTCGGAATCACAACTTCCGCAGAAGTATTGCTTTGCCATGTTAGCCCCTTTTCCCCAGGTAAATGCCCAGCAGATGGCGACACTGCTCTAAAACTTAAATAACCGGATGTTATTCTCTTTTCAATTTTGTTTTTAATTGTTATGATAATTCCCATACCTGGTGAAAATGGGATAAAATTGCAGAGCAATTCTAAGTTGCAAAAGTTGTGATTTCAAAACTAACGCATTAGCTCTATGGGACTGACAGTCCCTCTTAATGGATTTTAATGAAATATTTAACGTTAATTAAGAGTACCTTGACCTTAGATCATGAGTCTTAACCGAGTGTTTCTTGCCTTCTCTGGTTAAAGCAATTTCTCATATTTTTACAACCTGAAACTTAAATTTTTACTTTTTCGAAAATGAAAGAGTTAGTTCCTTTTCATTATTATATTACAATACCAAGGGTTTAAAAGCGAGATGTTCATCTGCTTCACGTCAGTCTCTATCAATGCCAATTTTCTATCAATAGCCTTGCAATCAATGCATTATTGCAGGGATTGAAAAGTTACCTTTAAAAAGTAATTCTGTTACAGTTACTTTATATGAAAAGTAACTAGTTAGTTGTTACGAAAAGTAACTTTTTACAGTTACTTATACAGTAATTTCAATATAGAAGAAAAATTGAAATTTTACCGTTTTCAACGAGAATTAAGACAAATAAACTGTGATGAAAATATAAGTGAAGAGCGGCTTGAGAAGTAACGAAATTGTTTGTTACTTCGTTACTGCTAAAAGTAACTAGTCACAGTTACTTTCTGAAAGATCTAACGGCGTTACCTATAAAAAGTAACTGTTACAAGTAACGCTTTATTCCAATCTCTGCATTAATCTATTTCTTATAGGATATATATTCTTAAGATTATTCTGATCAAGTGAAAGAAAAGGATGATTTTTTGTAAATTTTATTAACAAGAAAAGTCAAACATTGTACAAAATAAAAATGCATGGTTTTTACAAATGATGACTATAACATTGTGGAAGAACAAGATATTTTTTGATAGTCTTAAAACTTGTACGAGAGATTCAATTCAACAACGGAGTATGCTCGGTTGGATGAGATGATTCCTGAAAAGAAAAAAATTATATTTCCTTTACAATGTTTAATCATTTACTTTATAACTTTCCTAAGGTACTCGTGAAAAATGCTAAAATGTAAGAAAGAATTAGTGCGTAGCACCTAAGTACCAAACACATATACTTAGAACAGACTTTCCACCACTCTTACCATTACCGTAGCAAAAATAATTGTTTTGAACCCATTAATTTTTTTAAATTTATTGTCAGTGATATTATATATCTCATCTCTAAATAATTTATCTTAACTAATTCAAAACAACTATGCCATGTATTAGCATGAGTATAAATAATTTTATGAATTCTATTTAACTTATTTAAACATTGTTAACTTTACACAATTTCAATTTCTTTACCTATTTGTTTTAGTAATTTGAGTGAAAATAAAGTAGTTGTTAGTTTTGTTATAATTTGAACCAAGGTATTAGTGTTAGAGTGACTTAAATGGACCATTCACCTCGACAGGGTTCACAGCAAATATCTATAACATCCCCTTACAAACACAAGTTCAACTTTACGAAGTAAACATTATTAGTTGCATACAATCCTAATAACAGAAGCACATAGGTTAAAGGGAAAGACCCCAGAACCATTGATAAAATTTGTATTAATTGCAGGACTGGAAAGTTACTTCTAAAAAGTAACAGTTACTAAATTAAAAAAGTAACTGTTACAGTTACTTAACATAAAAAGTTACAATTACTTAATACAGAAAGTAACTAATCACAGTTACTTTTTGAAATTTCAAGTTATAAGAAAAATTAAAATTCAGCCATCTTATCATTTTTCAAAGAGAACTAAGACTAAAGAAATAGGGACAATTGGAAAAAATTAATAACGAAAGTTCAGCTTTGTTAAGTTATATTTTAAATAATTAAATTTTAGCCTAATGCCGGACTGTGCCGAAAATATCCGTGAAGAGAGACGCGAGAAGTAACGAAATTTTTTTAATTACTTTGTTACTGCTAAAAGTAACTAAGTTACAATTACTTTCTAGAAAATATAGCGTCGTTACCTAAAAAAAGTAACTATTACAAGCAATGTGTTACTCCAATCCCTTATAGTTGTATTAAACCACTTAGAAACAAGTACTTTGCCTATGAACCCTGCAATCCTATCAAACCAAAGAAGGGGATGGGAGTATGGTTAAGTGCAAGAACCAGGAGGCCTGTGTTAAAGAAAGTGCCCTCGATTATCCTGTTTCGAATTACATACCAGGATTCACAGCAACTCCAATCATCCATTTCTCTGGATTAAGTATCTACTTGGCTAATGTGGAGGGTGGAGAGATCTGAAGAAAATCACAACAATTGTTCTAGCTGCTTAACTGAATGTACCCTTAGATGAAAGGTTATAGACCAAACATACTCCCGACTATAAAGGATTTAAACTTAATTTTGTATGAGCAGTGGTTTTAACCAAATCGTTAAGAGTTTTGCCTGGATTACACATTTAACAAATCCAATAAAAGGTACATTAGGACTTCAAAGTATGGGCAATGTAATCAATAGTTTTGGGCATTATTCTTAATCAGGATTTGGATGTTTCGTGCATCAAGTTGCTAGGAAAATAAATTGAAAAATTATCTAAATGAACCCTGGACTATAGATTTCAAATTACAATTAATCTACGTGTATTTTTTTCTAGAACTACTATTCATAAAATGATTTTTTAAGGACAATTACATAACTAACCAATATTAACTAAAATCACTATCTTGTACAACTTTTACCTAGAAAGCTATTTTTTTATGCAAGCAGCCACACATAAAATGCGAAAACTGGTGATTAATTTTATTAGCAGCACTTTACGACACATTAAAGCTCAATTTTGATATACCTTGCACAAAAGTTATTAAATGATAAGATTAACTTTTCCAAGCACAATTAATAATAGCAAATTTATTTAGTCACATTGACATATGAATTAAGCTATTCCACAGGCACGATAAAATTAAATCTCCAAAATCAAAGAAATAATGGTTTAAATTCAACTGCTAACATTCTTTGAGTGACTGAATATACTTCATTTCACAGTTAAGTTTAATTTGTTATTCAACTATTTAGCTATAAAAATTACCAAATAAATATTACATTTCTTGGTTACTGTTTCTTTTAAACAAAAATGATGTAAAAAAATATAGTTGATTTATGATGATTTCATAGTTGAAAATTTAATAACAGACGCAAATCTAGTGAAACAAAACATACAGTACAACTACAGTCTCGTGGCATGCCTTACACTATGCTATGACAAATTACAATCCAAAGATAGGTTTCTTCCTTGCGTACCTCATCAGTTGATCGTTAATAATACCAGTTACAATAATTAATAAGATTAGTTATCTAATAATCAGTTCAATTATCAAACTGATTATCATGAAAAAATTATATTCATAACATTAAGTAATATATAAAAAAAGTAATATCTAAAACACACCTTTTTCTCTTGTTGTCTTGTATAGTACATAAAACCTAAGGCAGTGATCCACATGAGGCACCCTAGTCCCATCATTCCAAAAATGAATGTAAATGCAATGGTTTTTGGTGTGTAGATCTTAGTCTTAAATACATCAGCCAAGTCATCAGTTAATGTAAATGCCTGTTTAAAGTAACAAACAAATCAGGATGGACATTACTTAATTACATAATATGAATCCTACAATAGACATAAAGTGCTATGGTAGATATGAAGTGTATTGAAGTAAAAAGGCTTCTAGGTATGGTAAATCCATTTATATATACTTCATAGACTACTTAAAAAGGGCAGTTAGGGATAAAGACAAACCTGGATATAACATAACATCATTTAGTAGTCTATTTAGTTGTATATATCTAATCTATGGAGTTATGAAGATTTAAAATTACAAAATAATTTCAGATCCCCATAAATATATTATCAAAATAAACTATTTATATAATATATAACACTACAAAAAAAAATTAAAGTTTATCCTGTCACTGATAAATTTTATTAATTTTATATAGCATTTAACCATTCCAAAGATTAACTTACAATTTCTACCCAAAATACAGGGAATGTCATTTTGGGGATGTTCTGCAACTGTCTGCAAAAAAGTAACTATTAAAAATACATATATATGAAAAAGCTCATTATATAATAACAGAAATTATGTTATCCGATAAATTACTTATCAAAACTTGCAGACTACTAAAAGCAAACCATTTGTATAATAATTCAAAATCTTTGAAAACCTGTATGCTTTGCTATATAGGAATACACTGCAATGTAAAAGTTTAGACAATGGCGAAATTTAGCTGTAAAATTTAGAATTGTGATAGTAGAATTACAAAACACCCCTAAACATATTAAATAAATATTTTGAAATGCTATAATCGAAACATAATTGTTTGATTTGCTATAACAAATTTTTTTTCATAAAATAAAAATTTGTACGATGCAAAAGTTTAGACACAAATACGATATGCTAATTTAAAGTAATGGCATAATTTTGCAATTTTATTGATGAATTATATTTTTTTCATATGATAAATTAAAAAAACATGATATCCTGTAAACCAAATATATTTAATAACTATATTGGTTTAATTTTTACTCCAAACAGACAATATAGCCACTTTAAATCTTTATTCAAATCATATTTGCTTCAAATGTACAATTAAACATCTCTAAATACAGACCGAATGCCTACCAATCCATCACCTTAAAGTTTTGGCACGAATTCGTTTATTTAGAG